>PYSQ01000025.1:0-19115 GCA_003049435.1 Nakataea oryzae
GCGGGGGGGCGCGCGCTGACAAAAAGTGCCTGGAATGGGCGGGCAGGCAGGCAGGCAGGCGGAGTTGGGCGTGGAGGAAGGCCCAGGTCAACCGAAATCGGGCCTCTGGGTCTACTCTGTGCGGCTGGGAGGAGGAGGATAGCGGGGGCGGGAAGGAGCGAATGGGTTGACGACGAGATGGGGCTCTGGAGAGCGCCCCCTGCTAGTAATTAATAAATAACAGATCTCGGGCCGGCCTGCTCAGCTGATTGACGCCGTGGGACAGACCGCGCCTGCCCGCCCAGTGCCCGGGTGCCAGGCGCTATGTGCGCCTCAGCCATGGAACCCCGGGCCATTCACTGCGCGGGCATGGCCAAGTGCGGGGGGACACAGCAGCCCGGTTGTGGCTGCCCAGTTTGACGGCGCCGTGGATTACCCCCGCGCCAAGCTTGACACGGCGGCCTCCGTTGTCTTCTGTACAACCCATCAACCAAGGGGCACACAACAGTCACAGGCCCAGCATCGCACAGCCTGCAGCTGCGTTCTCCTCAATGCATGTTGTATTTGTTTGCTATCCTTAGCCTTCTCGGCCTCTTCCCTTTTCCCCAGCTGGACCGCCGTTGGCCCGAGTTTTACCCCCCGCCATAAAAGTAAAAGTAAAAGTAAATAAAAAGAATAAAATAAACTTCACATGGGCTTCAACATGGCTCTGTTTTTCTTTCCGCTCTCCTGCGTTTTTCTGCTCATGCATAGCGCCCACGTGTCGAGGAGCCATGCGCTCGCTGTGTTCGCTCCTGTGCCCACTGAGGAGCACGAGTGGATGAAAACTTCCATCTCATGGACGGTGGTTCGCGAATCGAGAATTTCCGCCGATACAGGCCGCACTGGACCAAGAAAAAAAGTTGGACATACGAAAAGAGAAAGAAAAAAAAGAAGTAAAATCATCCAACCAGGAAGCCATGAAAATGACACAAGGGAAAGTAGGGTGAATGCAGACGCTGTTGCCTGTGAAAATGCCCATGACATGACCCATTGCTATACAAAACAGACACCGGAACAATGCTGTACAAAGGGAAGACGTAGGAGACGTATGTGTGCAGGGAAGATGAAGGGAGGCAAATTTAGAAGAGACGAAAAAGAAATATGAAATGTGCAGTAGATGTACATCAGTGAGCAAGGAAAAGGTGCGTTGACGTCGTGAAATTTGTGAGTGGATCCGTCATGCTGCAGTCCGGTCCAGCAGAGGGAGCGAGGGAAACGGTCGGGACGAGGGCGAAGAGAGCCTCCGGGCGCCTGTGGGGACGCTTACACCGGCGAGAGCGCCAGCCCGCTGTCCATGGATGCGCCGGCCAGCCGCTCTGGGACCTCGTCGCCCTTGGTCGCCTCAGACTTCTTGGGGCCTTCGCCGGGCGAAGGCTGGTCCGAGCTCAGTATCGTCTCGAGCCTTGGCTTTTGAGCCGCGTGGGGTCCATGGCTTTCCGAGTCGTCCTCGAGCTCGGCCTTGGGCGCCGTCGTCGGGCGACGCGCCGTCCTGGCGCTGTGGGTCGACTTACTACGCGAGGCGCTGAAGGATGGCCTGCCGTCGTCTGACGAGTCTGCGTCTTCCGAGTCGCTCGACATGCCCCTGCTCCTCCGGCTGGCCTGGCTCAGCTTGGAGCGCGACGATGACCCCGTCGCCCTGCGCGACCGGCCCTTCTTGGGGAGGTTGAGAGAGCCGCTCTTTCCTTCGGGCGAGACGGCGGCTCCCGGGAACGGCAGCTCGCCTCCCTTGATCTTGGCGCCCACCAGCCTCTCCCCCACGACCCGGCCGAGATTTACGTCCGACACCGATGCGACCGTAGGCGAGAGGGTACTCCGCCGGCTGACCGTGCTGGCCATGCTCGCGCTCCGGCTGACGGGCACCTTGGCCTCCATGATCTTGACGGGCGGCGGTGGCTGCAGCATCCACTTGCGGCCGTCGCGGTGTTCAGGGCGCGAGCTGACCACGGGCGGGTGGTAGTCGTTGACGGGCGGGTTCTTGACGGGAGCGTAGCTGCCGTGCGAGGAAGAAGAGGAGCGGACCGGCGACGTCGGAGAGTAGAAGTTGCGGCGATCCTCGTTGGTCACCTCGCGTGTCTCGGCACCGCGTTCCTTGCCGCTTCCACCCAGCAACGTCGAGTCGAGCAAGCGACCAGCCGAGGAGCTGGCCTTGACTATGGCGTCCATGAGCTTGTTGTGACTTGATCGCCCAGCATCGCCGTTGTGGTCGTTGTGTATGCTGGAGTTCTGGTCGCCCCATAGCTCCTCGTCCTCCCGCTGGTACAGCTTCAGGTTCCAGCTCTCGGAGCCGGCAGCGTCGTAAGGTGCCACGGTGGAACTGCTCCCAGCATGCGGTCGGCTGTTGCTCTGTGGCACGACCTTGGTGCTGGGTGTGTGTACCATGCCCGGTGTTGGCGTCGGCATCGGCCCGACGGCAAGGGTACTACTGCTGATGGCCGTTTCCCGCCCGGACGAGGATGACGTTGTTAACCTGCGCTGGCTGGCGTTGTTGTTGTGGCTGCTGTGACTCTTGGACTTCTTGGGTAAGCTGGGTCCCATCATGATCTCCTCGTCCCAGTGCGGGCTGGTGTTGAAGGGACTCGGGTGCCGGTAAAGACCGGGGTTCTCGGCTTCTAGGCGATCCTTCTCCAGCCGCTCCCTCTTTGCCTTGGCCTTGGCCTTGGTCCTCAGTCGCGAGGTTGTGCATGGTGTGCATGCGACGACGTAAAAGACCGCCGACTGTATTGCCACGCCGAGAGACATGATGCTCTGTCTCCGAACCCCTGGGTTGGTTCTGTAACCACGAGCAAGAGGGCCTCCCTTCTCCCTCTTGTTTTCCGTATCCTCCTATCTCTGGTTCTGTATGTCCTCCGAGGCAATGCGACGTCGAGGCGGTTGTGGCTTGGAAGGTCGGGTTGCTTTCGTAGCGACTGTTATTGCGGACGCATGAGGGCCGGGCGAGGTGGTGACTGGCGTTGGGTCTGGGCACAATGGACAATCCAGGTTGCTCGCTGTGGTTTGTCTGCCTGTTCGCTTGTCAATGGCACATATATTGGTAGATGGGAGGTGGTCCACTCTTCTTAAGGGGTGGGAACTTTGGCGGTTGGCCTTGGTAGGCAGGCTCGTGGAACCAACACAGCAAAAGACGCAGCCGGAGGCCCTCGAGACCACCGCCAAGAGGAAATCCAAGTAGGGTTTTTTTTATCGGGTCGGTCCAGGAGCACGCGCGCAGGGACGCAGTCGACGTTGAATTCCCCCCTTTTTTGCGTTGATTTTTATTCTAGTCCGTGCAACTGCCTTTGTTGGTGCTCCGGCCCACGCTTGAGTGGACAGCGAGAAGCAAGATAAGATGACGCAGAGCAGAGTGGCAGCCGGAAAGGCCTACCGGTGCGTGCGCTGTGCAGGAGACCAGTCTTTCTTTTTATTTTGTTATGTGGCTGTTTGGGGCTATCGGGTCTGGTGGTTGCGCGAGTGGCCCTGGAGCGAGATGCACCAAGCTAGCGTCCGAGTCCGTCGCCCGTTTCAAGATTTGGCACCGATCTGGTGCGTCGGGGTGCGCCGTTCGGGTGTGCAGCGGCCGTCCTGTTATCTGCGAATGGCCTGGTCGGTCGGTGGTGTGAGGGAAGCGGTCCCAGCGGAGTCGGCTTCTCGCGAGCGCGTCCAGTCCAGAGTCGCCAGTGCACGGCCGCGGTTCAGATGGAAAGCCCGAAGGGGAAGAAGATGCTGGATGAGCAGCGGCCCATGGGCTGGCAGAGGCGGAGGGAGCAATAAGAAAGCAGATGTGCCGGCAGGTGGTGAGGAAAAGACGCACAGCTGAGCGAGGGTCTCGCCGTCGATCAATTGGACGGTGCAGGCTGTTTGAGGAGCGAGGGAGAAAGAAAGGGTCGTCGAGGGCAGCCCCCTGGTGAGGCAGGGCAGGGCGCCGTTTCCACAGGGGTTGGTTGGAGGGTGTGCTCGCTGGGTGAGGAGGCAGGCGGCCCCGGTGCATGTCCCTTGCGTGGGCCCTGCTGGGGCCCGTCGGATCGGTCGGGGGGAAGGAATCCAGAAAACGGCGCTTGCCTCGATTGGCGCACGACCGCGCCGGGGCTGCGTGGCAGAGTTGCGACGTGCATGGGGGATCAACGCCCCCGGGATGGCTCCCTGCTGGGGAGGGAAGGGGGGGTGTCAGTGCCAAGTCAACCCACATATTGCAGTCGCCCGACACATTGCCTTGCAGTGGCACAGGCGAGGCGCTTGAGGGGCGTCCAAGCCTGCTCAGCCCCCAATGCATGGCCCGACTCTTGTCTGCCTGCCAACCGACCGACGCGCTGATGTGGCGCGCCCAGGCGCCAGCCAATTCCTAACCGGGGCTCATCATTCACCACCACCACCACCACCAGCGCTCTCATCAGCGCTGCTGCACCGCTCGCGGCCAGCTTTGTTCTGGCTGCGCGCGCGGGGCCCGTTCGTACCAAGACCCGGCCCAGCCGCATTGCTCGAGCACGAAGTTGGATGGGGCCTTTGAGATGAGATTGCATGCGGCCAGCGCGCTAGCATGGGCCCGCTGATTCGTGTCAAGGACCCCTCGACAGCCCCATGGCCCCCGCGATCAGCCCTCCTCCCATTTCCCCAACCAAGCCCGCGGGCAGGAACCAAGTCCACCAAGCCCGAGGACAGGAAGCCGATGGGAAAGATTGTCGGTCCGAGATGCAACGACAAGAATCCGGCAGAGGCGCGATGACGGCGAGCGTCGACTCCCCCCCACCGTCAATGGACGTCACAATCATGCCACCTGCGCGGAACAAGAGACATCTGCCCCACGAGACGAGGCCAGCGGACCACATCGCCCTCCAGACCGCCACTGGTTGCAAAACCCAACAGTGCAAAAAGTACTCGTTTACCATGCCAAAATTCGGTGCTCTCGGTGGGCGGCGGCGGCGGGTAGCCGTGGTGCATTACGTGTACGTCCCTCGCGCAAGGCACGCACGCATATGGCCTCGTACACATCTAAGGTTCGGCACCTCCAAAAAGGCGCACAGCACACGGCGCCACGTCGCACAAGGTCCAGTCCATGCCAGACAAAACAAAACAAGCCAAAACATGCATGCGAGCTAAGTAGGTCGGGCGGTCACCTCGCGGCGGCGGGAGGGAGGGTGAGAAACGCAAACCCCATTCCCATTCCCATGCGCAGACGCATCCGCATCCCATCCCACCCCAAACGATCCACCCGGTGGATGGTGACTGCGTTGCACTGCAGCCCAGGCGCTGGGTAGCCCAGCAAGCTACATATGTAGCTGCGTTCCCAGGAGGGCAGGAGGAGGATCAACTTTAGCCTGCTGGGCAACGCGGGGCTCGTCTCCAAGAATTCGGTCCTCCACTCCGGGGGGGAGGAGCTGTGCGATGGTGACAGCTTGATAACGGCTCCCGAGTTCCGACTTGGTGTGGATGCACCGTCTACGCTAGGCCATGTAGCCCGTACATCTTGTCTGCCACCCTGTGCACAGGTACAGCGCAGCTAGGCTAGACCTCGCTCGTTGTTACTTGTGCCCCCTCCAGAGACAAGGACCTCCTAGTCGGGCTTAGTCCATGTGCATCTGCGATCGAGACCGTGCGCGGCATCGACATGAGAGATGCAGCTTGTCCACGACAAACCTTCCTGGAAGACAAGCGGCGAGAAAACAAAAGCAAAAAGCAAGCAAAAAAGGGCTCGAACCCCACATGCCAAAGTGCACCCGTTTTTCCCTCTCCTTCTGTTTTTTTCTCCCGATTTTTCGGTGTCGGGGAGATCCCGGTCTTGGGTCGCATGCTTTAGCGGGGACGCCGGCCAATGGTTGATTGGTGGACATGTTTGAGATGGAGACGCTGCGTGTCCTGCTTGCCTCACTTTGATAACTCCGACAACCCATGTCCGCTGCGACTTCTCGCTAGCCGTAGCAAATCGGACAAGCATGTCCCGGCCGGTAGGAACACCAGGACATCACAAACCGGCTGTCCGCCCCGGGGCTCAACAAGAAACCCCCGATCCCATCATCCCATCTTTCTGCTGTCCCGGAAAGTCTGCCTCTTCCTCCTTCTCGTGCTCTATCCGTCTCCTTTCTTGCAATCAATCACATGTTTTTTTTTTTTTTTTTACAGGCAACCTTTTGCCGCTGCAGTGCGAATTCCTGTACAGCAGGCCCTCGGTCTCGTCAGCTGCACGTTCATTGTGATATGATGATATGATGATATATCTACACGAGACGTTTTTTTCGTCAACACGTAACGGCAACTGGTTCTACCCACCATGGGAGGGAACCTACACCAATCGCAACAGCACAAACATGTTTGTGTCAGGTCAGGTCAAGTAAAGAAGATGGTAAAATAGATTCCCAATGTCTATCTTTTTTTGTTTTGCTTTAGTGCCTACGGCGACAGGTACACCCCAATCTCGTGGTGGACTTGTTTATTGTTTGCAAGCCATAATTTCTTTCCGCCATGCGTCCAGTCGAGTACCTTGTCCGCTCCCCTGCGTCGACAAAACCTCGAGGTGGTTGCTGCTATCCGACTAGCTGCTGCCTCACGTTCTACGTATATCCGTCTTTGCAGTCTGCAGTCTGCAGTCTGCAAAGAGCCACATCACTGCGCGGAGAGTTAATCTATTTCATGACAGTACCCCTACCAAGAAATGGATGACACTCTTGTAGCCTGTTAATAGCTATACTTCCACAGACAGGAGCAGCCAAGGAGCCTTGTAACTTCCCCTCTCTTGTTTCCTTTCTTTTTTATTAAACAGAATCAATACAACCGCTATTGGAACTAGTGATAATGGTGCCTTTTTGATATTATCATAACATTCTTTCTTCTGCACAACCGAACGATGCTCCGGTGGTTCTGGGTCACAATTTGACCGGGACGCTCTTTGGGAATAATGCTCGCTAATTATGAGCCCTTTCTCAACGGACCCATTATCGGAAGAGAGCTATCTATCTGGCGGGCATACCCATTTTCTTCAGGGACTTTGTTTCCCGGCTGATTACGAAGAGTAGTTGAGTAAGAACAAGGCTGAAGAAAACCAGATAGGAGACTTGGATGGCAGAGGAAAGAAAAGATTGATACGAGACCGACATACAGGAAGGAAAGACCGCACCGACTCCGTCGCCCAAAATTCGTTTGTCGAGTAAGCAGAATCCATGACATGACCCTCCCTTGTCTTCCTTTTTTTTTGATCCCCATCCGTCTCGTTTCCCTCCCTCGAAAATGCCGATAGTCGCGGGGCCATAGCAGAAAAAAAGAGTTACCTAGTTTTAAATACAACGGATCCTGGACGGGCGGTCTTGTTCCTCGTGCCTTGAATTCCACAACGCCAATCTGACGAAGAAATTTGTGGTAGATTTTTGAACAATAGTAAAGTGAGGGGGCCGTTCCCATGAGGATGAAATGCCACGAGGCCGCACCGAAAGGGGAATCTATGGCAACGCAAGGGGCAGCTTTAGAAAATCGAGAAGATTGGATCAGTCATGTCCACCATGCCTGACCCGAACCCATATGTGTGCGTCGGTGGAGAAGAGAGGAAAACGGCGAGCACCCCATCAGCCAAGATTGGAATGGCGGAGTGTGTGGTGACCGCCCAATATGTGCGACTTTTAATGCAAGGACAATCAAGCCCAGACCGGTCCTAATGATGGGAAATGTCAAGAGAAGGAGGGCAAGATAGTGTGAGAGAGCGGGTGGGCGCGACAATCAGACGTCCCACTCCTCCTCCTCCAGATCCGCGGCGCCGTCGGTGTTGAGGGCGGCAAACGAAGAGTTCTGGGAGAAGGTCTGGACAGGCCGCTGGTTCTCCTTGGTCGGGGCGGGCTTGCCAGTGGCTGGGGCAACGGCCTCGGCCTTCTTCTGTGGTGCAGCCTCGTCGGTGCTCTCGGCTGTGCTATCCTCGTCCACCTTCTTCTTGTTCCTGCGAGACTTTGTCTTGACGGTGCTCCACGACTCCTCGTCGCGCAGCATCTTGATCTGCTCCTCCTCCGAGGGAAGTGACGAGATCCAGGTCTCGCCTGAAGCGGCCTTCTTCTGGGGCTTCGCCGCGGCCGCCGGGGCGGGGGCCTCGGCTGGCTTCTCTGCGTCGAAGGTGTCCAGGGGCTGGACAGGGAGGTGGCCGTTGGAGTCGCCATTGGTCTTGTTGCCACCGGTCCAGGCGTTGCCCTGGGCCTTGGCCGCCATGAAGCCCGAGCCATCCTGAGCAGCACGTCCCTCTTCAAGGCGCACGGTCCTGCGCTGAGCCTCAAGTCGGACTTTGCGGTCGGCCTCGGCCTCCTCTCGCGCTGCCTTGGCGGCCTCGGCCTTCTTCCTGTTCTGGCGCTGCTTCTTGCTCTCGGTCGGCGCCTCGGCCTTGGCGGGGCGCTGCTTGGACTTCTTCTCCTCGGTGTCGGTCAGGCGCAGGACCGAGGGGCCCGGTGCCGGTTTCTCGAGCATATCGGAAACGTCGCCTGCCGTGTTGACCGCCGAGACGACGGGCGACGCGGCTGAGGACTGATCGTCATCGCCGTCGATGCCGGTGGTCGACGAGGGCGCAGAAAGCTTGGGCTCCTCTGGGGCGGGGGCCTTTTTCGGGGCCTCCTCGGCACGGGACTGCTTTACAGACTTCTGCCTGATGTCGTCCTTCGACTTGGAGGCAAACTTGGTGCCCTGCTTGACGCTGGAGAGCTGCCTAGCAAACTCGCGGTTGTTGGCCTCGTCATCGGAGCTGTGGCTAGCGGCAGGCTTCTTCTTCTGAGAGGCGGCCTTTGGCTGCTCGTGCTTGGCAGCAGCGGCCGGGCTCTCCTTGTTCTCCTTGGGCTGGTTGGCGGCAGGAGCGGCAGCAGGGGTCTCATTCACACGCTGGCGCTTGGGCTTGGTGTGTTCCTTTTCCTTGACGTCCCTTCTTCCCTGGTTGGCATTGCGCTGGTCGTCTTTCTGCCTTTGGCCAGTGCTTCGATGGGCCAGGCGCCGCTGGTTCTTCTGGTCCCATTCCCTGTAGGCGAAGAAGCCGGCCACAGAGATCACGACGGCCCATCCCACAGCGGTAGACATGGAAGCCCCCATGATGATCGGCGGCGGATAGGCGAGATATCAGGAGCGGGTCGGCCGTGGGGGGGAGGTCGAGGAGGGATCTCGGAGAGATCAAAGTGTAGCCAGAGTGCAGCGGTTCTTGTGCTCCACCGAACAAAGGCAGGAGTAAGCGATGGGGAGCTGTCGAGTGCCCAAAGTGCTATCTATAGGCAGGCAGACAGGCAAGACAGAACAGTCGGGTCTAGCTGCAGGCCGAGCGAACAATGGTTGAGTTCAGGCGAGACGCATGCGTCGTGGTGCTTTGCCGGGTGAGACGAGCTGGGTTGGTTGGGGCTTTGGGGGCGGTGCCACATTCGCTAATGCGGCAACCAAGCAGTGGTGGACTGGTGAGCGAGGAGATCGGGGGTTGCAGCAAGACAGCAGGCGGCGCAGGAGGAGCAATGCGTTTGATGACGAGAGGGAACGGGAGCGGGAGGTTAAGCTGGGTTCCGCGCACAGAAAAGGGCGGTTGTCTGCAAGGGAATTTCGACGTCAGGGGAAGGTGCTTGGCACCAGTGTTGAAATAAACAGGTGGCTTCAGGACGGGAACGTGACAGCCGGTCCCTTCCTAAAGGAGGCTGCCCTGTCGATTGTCCAGTGAGATTGCAGCGTGCGATGGAAAATTATGGGGCGAATGTGGGCATGGGCCACCGGAGACCGGAGTGCACGGCGATCAACGAAGCTCAGCAGGGGAAGCAGCAAAAAAAAAAAGAAAGACCTGAAAGATACGGCAAGGAAGAAAAAAGCGGCAGGGAATTAGTGCTTGCCCCCCTCGAGCACATAACTGTCTGGCACTGGGCTTCTCCGACTGCCCGGGTCTGGACTATCATGCTTCTGGCGCATCCCAGACTGACTTTTGGTTTCTCCCGTGATTCTTCTCACGCCGTCTTCTGTTGGCTGCTCCGCCAAAAAGGGTTTTGGCCACCTCAGCCAGAGCATACATAGCATGTGCCTCGCCGTCACTGGCTCCACTTGATCGATCCATGAACGGCAGGCTGCCCCTGGCTGGAAGCGAGCAGAACAGCACCACCGGTGGAGCAGAGAGGGTGGGACCCACTGGGGCATGCTGGACAGCCTCAACCTTTGCGCTAGAAACAAAGCCCCAGCGGCGCGCAATGCAAAGCCGGCGGTATTTGTCATCTCTCTGTGAGCGAGCGAGGCAATGGCAAGGTGGCCAGCTGCACCGCGACCGGAGCCTCCTCCAGGGGCTGTGGATATCAAGATAGGTAGAGCCTACCGAGTGTAGAGGCTACATAGTCCTGGGCCCGTCGCTCGACTACTGCGCTGCGCCCGCACCCAGTCGCTGCGTTGCGGCTTTGCCTTCTTATCGTCGCGTTCCCGAATTTGACGCCAGCCAATCGGAAGCGCATGGTCGCCGGTCTGTTTCAGCTCCCGCGAGCTACAAGGCCGACCCAGCCTGGGCCGACCCGACAGAGCGCGGGCTGCGCACCATTAAACTAAATAAACCCTTGACAATTGCCGCATTTCTCCCCCCTATCCCAGAATTGATGCAATTTGCCGCTGCGCCCAGTGCCATCGATATTTCCACAAGGACAACCGTAAACAACCCACAAGCGCGCACACGGCACCTGTTAGCCGCCCGAGCATTGGATCGCGCCTTCGTGTTTTCCGCACGAGCCCGCGTCGTCCTAGGCCATGGCCCGGGAGACCCCTGCTATTTGGCTCTTTGGCCAGGTGTGAGGGTCCCGCTGCCGAGCTGAGAGTTGCTCAGATAACATTGTGCAAGCTGTCGTTGGGAGCGGCTGGGCCATGGCACTGTTCTGCCACCATAAACTAGCTGAACCAACAGTCCGCTCTTGGTGCTGCTGTGTCGAGCTGAGCCGCGCCTAATGGACCGTCAGCTCCACTCCCTTCCTCCTATCAGGAGCCGTGGCTGTCTTGAACAGGAGCATGAACAGCCGAGTCGGACGGTCTCGCGCACACCAATTGGCCCCCAGGGCAAAGCTGTCCAAGTGCATGGTTCGTCTAGCGACATTAAATGCGCACTGGACGGTATTCTAGGAGATCATAGACGACGGGCCGCTTGGACACCAGGCAAGCTTCAAACAAAAGCTGACTGAAGCAGCGGTTGAATGCAGTTAGCTTGACCCTGTCCAGTGCTATAATGAGGCATCCTGGTGCTCATCCAGCCACGGACACTCTGGTGAGATGATTACTAGTGACGAGTCCGTCTTTTGTCGGGTTTCACTGCGAGACAACTGGATTCCGAGCTGTATTGTAGGCATTGCAAAGATGAAAGATACCAGATGATGCAAAAAAAAAAGAAAAATATGAGAAAAAAAAAGCCAAACCAGCCCAGCATGACAAACAGAGTAAACCAACAGACGAAAGCAACATGAACCAACATTTAAAAACAATATAAACCAACAGAGGAGAACAAACAGGACAACCGTACATTATTAGAAAAAAACCCAGGATCAAAATTGTAAAAAAAGACAACGAAAAACAAGAAAACTGGTTGGCACAAACAATACCCGATTTTCTCCCCTATCTTTCCTTCTCACCCTCCCCGACATCACCGCACCAACTACTCCGCCGGACCAACGAAGCGGGCGGGCAGCGGCGGCTGCCCCGGCGGGTAGACCGTGCCGCAGACGATCTCCCGCTGGGCGTCCGACACCTGCGGCGCCATCATGTGGAACGGGTCGGCGTCGCCGCGGGGAATGTCAAACAGGCGGTCCGACGCGCCCCTGCGGCGGAGCTCCTCGCGCACCATGCGGTCCCGCGCGTCCGCCAGCAGGCAGCTGCGCTTCCAGCTGACCAGCACCCGGTGGTCCGACGGCTGGACGAACGGGGGAATGTTGGCATCGCCATTGCTGCTGCTGCTGCGGGTTGAAGCGCCTTTGGCGAGGAGGGCCGCGCCGGTCGTCGTCGAGGCAAAGATGCGGGCGTACTCGGCCGCCGGCCGCCACTTCTTCTGGCCGTGGGCCTCCTGCGCGTCCAGCGCCGCCCGCAGCGCCCGGGCGTCCTCTGCGCGGAGGAGGAAGAGCTTGCGCTCCACGCCCGCGGGGCCGACCGCGCGGGGCCGGCGGTCCCCCGGCGGCGGCGGCGGTAGCAGCAGCGCCCCACACAAGCTCCTGACGTCGGCGTCGGCCTCGACGGACCCGACCCGGTAGGCAAAGTGGTGGATGGCGGCCATGGTCCGCGCCCACGCCCCGACGTCCTCGGCGGCGCCAAACTCCCTGCGGGCGACCTCGCGCACGGGGTCGCCGGCGGCCGGGAGCGCGTCGGGCCCGAGCCCCGCAAGGGGCGGCTCGTGGCCGGCCACGCGGCGGCAGACGGCGACCTGCAGCATGTGGCGCAGCTTCATGGCGTCGCCGCCCCAGGCCGGGTGGCAGAGGAGGATGACGAGCTCCATGCACAGGTCCGGGCCGGGGCTGCCGCCCTCGGTGCGCAGGCCGTACCGGAACAGGTCGCGCGGGATTTTGCCCAGGAAGTGGATGGCCAGCCGCCACATCCACAGCTCCGGGTCGCTGTCTCCGCCCGCCTGGGCCTGCGCGAACAGCCGCGCCGCCTCCCTTTCCTTCAGCTGGTCCTCCTTGGATGAGTCCTAGTAATCCTCGGATTGGACCCAGTCGATGTGGCCGAACGTTGGGTCGGGCAGAAGGTCTTGGATGGCGTGCGGGGCTGGGAACTGCTGGTGCCGGTCGGGTGCGTTGGTGTTGCTTGCCGGGCCCATGGAGCCGTCCTGACTAAGGCTGGAGGGTATGGGAAAAATCGCTGCGTCGTATTCGTCAGGGACGGCGTTCATAGACATCTTTTCCAGGTGGGCGTTGAGCATCTGTGCAAAGTAAGACGGTGCCGGGCGCGTGATCGAGTCAATGAGCGCAGAAATCGACGGCAGCCTCGTTTTCTCTTGCTGGTAGCCTCCGTGTGTCTCGGGGACAGCCTCGCGAGCTTTTTCAGCGGCCGCGCTGCTCTCGACAAAAGCCCGGGCTTGCTGAAGAGCGGCGCGAGCGATGGAGACGATGGTGGGGAGGTTCTCTTGGACATTTCCGGAGTTCTTGCTAGACTCTGCCGCAGCACTAGTTTCGTGATGAGTATCGCCAGCGATGCCAAAAGGCTCGGTGAGACCGAGGACTGGTACAGGTGCAACCGCGGCGGGGAGAGGCCCAGGAAGGACTTGGGGAAGCTTTCCGGCAGCCTTGCTAGACATTGCGGCGGGGATGGATCTATGGCCGCGAGTGGTTGTAGTGAGGACTTGGCCGTCCTGGATAGCTTCATTGGTCGCGGGGTCGTAATCAACGGCGGGTTGGGATGGGCCGTTGTTGCTGCTAGACTTGGTGGCGACAGAAGGTGCGATATTGGGAGCGCGATGGACTCCGGAAGTAGAACCATTTACGACGGCATGATCAGTGTCATGTTTCGCGTCGAGATCGGTGGTAAGGTCATTGTCAGGGGCAGAGTTGCTGTTAGGAATAGCATCATCAACGTTGAGATGGGAGTTTTCGGGGTCGGAATTGATGGCAGAGATAGGGTGTTTGTCAGCAGGAGCATCTGGCTCAGGGGCTGGCTGGGCGTTGTCGGAGTTGTCGACTTGAGCGGTCTTCTTGGGCTCGATGGAGAAGTTGTGATCGTCGCTGTGCGTCACTTTCATATTGTTGGCCTTGCTTGGCTTGCTGGGGCGAGAGTATCTTTGGGTGGATGGGCCGACGCCTGCGTCGTTATCATCCTGGTTCTGAGTCTGGTCTTCAGAGGCATCGTCTCTGGCGCGCTTGGACCGGGTACGGACGTTGGATGTGATAGAGGCCGTCTGCTGGGTCTTCTCTATTTTCTTGGAGGCGCTCTGCTTGTTCTCCTTCTGGTTCTCTGTCTCGGTCTGGTCCTCGAGGTGCTTAGTTCTCTTCTCGGCGCGAGGCTGGCGCTCGATCTGGACGGGATCCTGGTCGTTGATGTTGCGAGACTGTCCAGGCTGCATGGAGGGCTGGGTACTGCCACCGAGACCACGAGCTTTGGCGATGCGACGTTGCGGTCTTTGCTCTGGCTCGTCATGATTGGGGTCTACCTCTGGCTGGGACTCAGGCTGGTTGTTTGGGACAATGGGCTGGGAGCCGGATGCGGCCCTCACTCGCTTGGTAGGACGGCCAGAAATTTCGGCGTCATTATCAGCAGGGCATCGACGGTGAGTTCCGGCAGCGAGATTCTGGGAATTCTGGACGTCGGGGGCTAGATTGCCCACCGACTCCTGCTGGTCGTCGTGCTCGGGAGCCGCATGCTTCGCACGCTTGGCAGGGCGCTCCGAAGGTCCAGCGTCTTCTACGGCAGCATGACGGCGACGACTACCGGTGGCAGTGGCTTGAGGAACCTCGTCGTCTTGGGCGTCGGCATCTTGAGCGTTGCCAGCGCGCGCCGCGTGGGATTTGCCGAGAACCTCGAACTCGTATCCCTTGAGGACGCGCTTGCGGATCCTGACTGGGCGTGGCATGGTGACGTGATGCTGATACTTTGCTTTGCTGGGCTGAAGCTTGCGGAAATACGCGCGAAATGTGTGGATGGGATGGCAGAATCTGCGATATGGGAATGGACGAATGGTCTGGCGAAGGTAGTGAAAGGTAGCTTGATAGAAGATCTGCTTGTTGCTGTCGAGAGAAAAAGAAGGAGAGAGGAGGATTTTTGACAGGGGGGCTTTCAAATATTCCTGCACCTTGAAGAACGAACCAAAAGTTTTCTGCAGTCGTGCTAAGGAGAGAGTGAGAGAGATGTCCCGAATATGTGACCACAATGGTAACAAACCTGAAGAATAGGGGGGATATAGAGAGAGCCCAATGGGCCACAAAAAGGTGAATAGCGCAGCCCACAGCCCGAACAATAAGCCCACCCATCGAGACGTACCCGATTCCAAACCCTCGCCATTGTTCTCGTATTCATGGCATCTCGATAACAGCTGCCTGTTACTGGCTACTGGCATGAATCAAAGTAGATTGCAGACCCCAATAGAGGAGGATGAGGCTCGACTCGTCGAGCGATGCCGGGAAGATAGTGTGCGCACAGTCCCTTTGCAGCTTATTTTGGGCAAACGAAACTGGATACTTGCTTTTGTCTGGTATTAACGGGATATTATGTACGACTCTGTTCGTCATGACAGCAAAGGAAGGAAGGCTTTTTTTCCCTATCTCCAAAGACAGTATGCTTTTGATAAGGACTCTGAATAGGTGGATATACGGATATTCTATGAGGTTTCTTGCAACCGCCTGGGGTTTACCCAAGAACAATGTTGGGCAGGCTTCATCGTGGCGGCCAGGACTTGGCATTGTTAGGTTTCTCGGAGGCTGACCTAGGCCACGTATAATAGAACCAGAACCATACGAGGCCAGACATGAAGAGAAAGAGAAAGGTACTCTCTTGATATGCTCCGGTAATGGACTACGATCTAGCCTTTTTATCAGTCGTCTATTGGAAACTCGCGAGGGAGGTGTATCTTGATCCACGCCGCTAGCGCTCCCGCTTCTATATCTTGGCGTCCTTGGGCCAGTTGGCACGGTGGTACTGGTTTGCCCATTTGACCGGGACGCCGAGCTGGTGCGCTGTGCGGAGCACGAACTCGGGCTCGCGCAGGAACTGCCGCGCCACGAGCACCAGGTCCGCCCTCGTCTTCCCGCCGTGCGCGTCGTCCTCGACCTCGACCGTGCCGTCGCCCCCCTGGACCACGGTCCTCGCGAGCTCCGCGGTGGTGATGTTGCCCACGGCGCCGATGAGCAGCTTCTTGCCCGCGGCGGCCACCTCGGCCCGGATCTGGCCGGCCAGGTCGGCCTGGTAGTAGTCGTACAGCTTGATCTTTTGCCCGGCCGAGTTGCCGCCGGAGCTGACGTCGAGCAGGTCCACGCCCAGGTCGGGGAGCATCTTGGCCAGGCGGATGCTCTCCTGCAGGTCCCAGCTCGGCTGGGCCGTGTGCTCCATCCACTCGGTCGCCGAGATGCGCACAAAGAGCGGCATAGACTCGGGGATAACGTTTCGGGTCGCCTTGATGACGTCGATGAGGAGTCTGGTGCGGTTTTCAAAGCTACCACCATACTGGTCGGTCCGTTTCTACATGTGCGCAGGGGACTGTGAGACTCGGATCTGCCGTGAAGGTAATTGCGCATTTCCCCCCTCTCTCCCTCTCTCCCAAAAACCAGCACACAAGATACTTTGAGCTAGACAAGGACTTACGTTGCTTAGAGGCGAGAGGAACTCGGTTATCAGGTACCCGTGGGCTGCGTGGATCTCGATGACATCAAAGCCAGCCTTAAGAGAGCGCTTGGCAGCGTCGACAAAGCTCGTGACCAGGCCCTCAATCTGCTCGACGGTCATTTCCTTAGGGCTGGGGTAGTCGGGGGAAAAGGGGATGGCACTGGGCCCCCAGACGTTGTCGGGCCAGCCGCCAATCTCTTCGCCAGCGAGCGCAGCGTGGCCGCGCTGGTAGTGCCAGGGCGCTCGGGTGCTGGCCTTCCTGCCGGCGTGGGCCAGCTGGATGCCGATCTTTTGGCCCTGCGAGTGGACAAAGTCGGCGATGCGTTTCAGGGGCGCGATCTGGCTGTCCTGCCACAGGCCGCTGTCCTCGGGGCTGATGCGCCCGTTGGGCGTGACCGAGGTCGCCTCGACGATGGTGAGGGCGGCGCCGCGCATGGCGAGCCCGCCCAGGTGGACGAGGTGGTAGTCGGTGAGGTGGCCATCGTCGGCCGAATACTGGCACATGGGCGAGACGGCGAACCTGTTGCCCAGCTCCAGGCCACGGATGCGGAGCGGCGTGAAGAGCGTGGGCACACTGCCGCCCTCAGGGGCCGACAGCACGGTGCCTGCCGGGGGCTCCTGGGCCGGGGTGTAGTAGGGGACACCCGGCGCCGGGGGGCTGAGGGTCTTTTTGGAGGAGGCCATGGCGCTGCGGCGGGGATGTCTGCGACGGAACTGAGGCCGTAGACTGCGCACGAACACAGAGTAGAGGCGGGCGAATATTCGAGGTCTAGGTAGGGCGGCTAGGCTATGCACCTCGATGCGTCGGCCTTCTCACTACGCACAAGATGGCTGGTGGAGCGGCTTGCAGTCGCGATGGGCAGCATGCCTTGATGTCGGGCTATTGGATGCTATATAACTACGAGAGAGGCCAGGCCATGCAGGTTGACGACTTGGTGTCGCGATGGTTTGGCAGCGGCTGTGGTGTGGGAGGTTGCAGCCATTACTAATACCCAGGCGGCGTTTCCGCACGTAGGCAGCGTCAAACCTCGAGCGCCGGCAGAGGAGCCAAGTTTTTCCCGATGACGCAACTGGGCTTTCTGGCTTGCCTCGCTGTGTCATGATTAAGAAAGCGCAACAAAATCGACTCGCCAGGCGATATCAAAGCAATCGCGGCGCGCTGCACCGCACCCGCCAATTGACGGCCAGGTGGCAGGGAGTGCCATGACTAAGGCCAGCGCCGGACTTGGGGCGGGGAAAGATTTCACCGTTGGTCAGTCACGCCAGTGAGGCTGGCTGGGTGGATGATGCATGGGCGGCTCCCCCGATGGAAACCCGAGAAATCCCGCCAGACTCCGAGCGAGTCAGAGCCGGCGGCGCTCTTGGCTTCAGGTTCTCGCAGGAAGGAATGGGCTGAGCGGGCGACGGGACAGGCAGGAATCGAATCAAGGATTCAGCCACATGGCCTGGCCAGGGTGGCATCGTGACAGAGCCGTCAGTCGGCCTCGGCGCCGCCGCGCGCTGTTGCCTTTTTTTTTTACGATGGCGTGCACATCTCGGTACCAGCCCTGAGACTGTTGCAGCCGAGATTTAGCATCGAGGCATCGAGGCCAACGCCCCAACGGGAACCGCCTCGCTGGGAGTGTGCGATTCGCGACTGAAGGAGCCGACCCCCGGCAGCCTCGCGTGCATTCTGGCTCGAGAAAAGCGACCCCGTTTTTTGTCTCCCTTTAGTGGGGAAGTGCAATCTCGCGTGAGACATCAAATCCCATACGCCCAGCGGCAGCGAGTGCGTCCGGGTGCTCGTGCTCGACACCTTCGGCTCAGCAGAGCCGCTGGCACGGGGAGGGATGGCACTGGACTCGGCGACTCCTGAGAAGATCTGGAAAACCTGGCTTTGAGATTAGTTCCATCGAGCGTGTAATTGTCTGTATTTTCTCGGGTGCCTCCACGTGGGTTGACGCCCAGGCCAGCCAGCTAACATTAAGGTTGCCTTTGCCGACATGAGCTTGGCGCTGAGCCTTTTTTTTTTTTTTTTTTTTTTTTTGCTTCCTGGCCCTGGGGGAAGACGCGAGAAAGGCTTCGTCTAAACATTTTTCTTTCTCTCCCTCGTCTTGAGAAGGCGCGAGCCGGATCGTCGAAACACACCCACAGCGTTCCGCGTGCGCATGAATTGTGCTCGTATGCACTTGCCGCAATCATAATATGAGACTAATGATCGACCCAGGGCCAGAAGGCGGTTCGTCTGATCCCGCGAGTTTTGGATGGGGAAGGGTGCGTGTGGGCTTGGGAGCCCGAGGCGAGGCCACCCACCCACCCGCCGCACCCAGCAGCGCGGGGACCACCACGTGGGAGGGGTTATCGATGGAGAAGATGAAGCTCGTGAAGCCCACCCTCGCCAGCCTCTCTCCACCAAGCCGCTGCACTTGACTGACTAGCCGGCGCGGCGGCATCTGCGAGCACTGGACTGGACTGAACTCGACCGGGGGGTTCGCTACCCGTGACCGGGAGTCTGAGTGTCTGCAGGAGCAGGCTAAGTGGAGGAACATGTTCGTGTCGAAAAGAGGTCGAGGCGTGTGTTGTCTTGCTGGTGTGACGGCCTAGAAGGGGGACTTTCTCCTTTCTCCCAGTCGACCGAAGGCAGCACCAAGATGCAGAAGTCGGGGATACGAGAAACCGTTCGAGGCGTAATGGGCACAGGATCTGAAACATCACCAAGTCTGCCGTCTCTGCCAGTCTCTATCGCTCCCACACCCAACCGGGCCAAGCAGGGGCCTGGCACGCGTCGCCGGCCGATCGTGCGTGCGCAACACCTAATCGCGAGCAGACAGCCAGCCGCGCTCATGTGATGCTACGGGGGGGGGGGGGGGGGGGGGGGGGGGGGGGCGGGGGGGGGGGGGGGGGGG
>PYSQ01000025.1:19131-87646 GCA_003049435.1 Nakataea oryzae
GGCCGGAATGGGCTAGCCGCAGGCGTGCGCTGGGACGGCGGCCACCGGCTGCGAGGGCAGGTTTTTGCGGGGAGGGACGAGCGAGAGAAGGCCCAGGGTCGCAATCGAGTGTGATCAGGGGCTGGCAGCACACAGATTCTGACGCAGCCGAGGAGTTTAGGCGGGGCCGTTGTGTGTCTCAGGCTCCTAGGCCAGGGCAGGCACGGCGGGCGGCACAGCTAACACCGCACCTGCCATCGCGCCCCCCAACACCACCAGTCTTGGCCAGCAGCGCGAGCGGCGGCGCAGACGAGGCGCACGGTCCCTGGCGGCGGTGCGGGTTAGGGCTGCGGGTGGCGGGCAGCTGCCAGCCTTGTCCGCCACCAGGTCAGCTGGTTGTTTAAAACGAGAAAAAAAAAGAAAGAAAAAGGCTACGGAAAGGGAGTTAACCATAGGTTGGAAGCCCTTTTTTTCTTTCTTTTTCTTTCTGTTCACCATTCAACTCTTCTGGTATTGAGCGGGTGGCTTTGGCAAGAGGAATCGTCTGTAGTCTCGATCATCTTTCTGAGCGTACTTACTTGCAGGGCTGCCGCCAGCGCTAGCGGGCGGCGCAGTGCGCACGGTCCATGGAGCTGAGGCTCCACGACGGCGACCAGGGCTCCGCTCAGTGCTTGGAGTGCTTGGCCCAGGCTGGGATCCTGGCATCCCGCGGCGGGCCATTCCTGGTTTGGGCGCACTGCTCCGTGGACCCCCGCCCGCACGCGGGATAGGGTCCCTGGTCCGCATGAAGCCGAAACAAAACGAGATGTAGTCGAGATGAAGACAGGGGACGCTCGTGGAAAAGAACGCATCTCGACGCCGCCATGCCAGAAAACCGGGGCTGTCTGGCATCGCCAGCCGGTCGCCACTACATAATGCTTCCAGCCCACTGTTCCTCCTCTCCGCGATGCGCCATCCGTCTCCCCAAGCTCAGCCGGACTGGCTCCGTTCACTTCCAGAATCCCCAACGTTTGACTGCCACGTGTGTCCCTCCACGAGAGCTGCGCTCGACAATAGTCAGTATATCGGCCTCGTCGTCCATCCCACCCTCCTACGTAATAGTGCCTCTTCTCGGTAGCCTCAGTGCCCGCCGCCGCCATGCCGCACCGCAAAACCCAGTCCGAGCCGTAAGTGGCCGTCCCATGATAGCGCTACCTGGCCGGGCGGGTTCACGTGACTAACCTCCCTCCCCACTACAGTGACAGCTTGTACGGCCGCGAGACGGTCCAGGTCCTCATCGGCCCTGCGAAGCAGTCCTTCACCGTCCACAAGAAGCTGCTCTGCTCCACGAGCCAGTTCTTCAACGACAGCATCGCCGCCATCCCCGCGAGCCTGCTGCCCTCGCCGCCACCCGCCCGCCGCTCCCCTCCGGTCCCGCGGCACAACCGCCGCAGCGGCTTCCACGACTGGACCCTGGCCGCAGCCGCCGCCGCCGCCACTGCCTCGGCGGCGGGAGAGGGCCAGACCCGATCGTTCTCGTGCAACAACCTCTCATCCTCCTCCTCATCGGCCTTCGCCAGCGCCGGCGCCTCGGCGCCCCCCGCCTCGCCCTCGCGCGTGGCCGTGCTCTGGTTCGCCGAGGAGACGCCCGAGATGTTTGAGCTGTTTGTGCTCTGGCTCTACCACCGCCGCGCCTTCGCCGCCCTCGTCGACGAGGCCGTCACCTCCATCCTGGCCGCCGAGGCCGAGTCGGGCGACTCGCGCACGGCCGAGACGCGCCTGCGCGGCCTGCACTGGGCCCTCGTCAACCTGCACCTCTTCGCCGTCGCCGTCGGCCTGCCCGCCCTGCAGGACCTGGCCATGGACGCCGTCCAGGACCTGTACCTGCGCCTCGACTGGGACGTCTCGCCCCGCTTCGTGCGCTTCCTGTACGAGCGCGAGGCCGACACGGCCTTCCGCCTGCGCAAGTGGGCCGTCGCCATGGCTGCCTGGTGCCTGGCCTCGTCGTCAAGCAAGGGCGCCCCCGAGGCGGCGGGCGAGGGCGCCGACGCCACGGCCGCCCAGTTCCAGGCCCTGCTCGAGTCCTACCCGGAGTTCTGCGGCGACTACTCGGCCCACATCAGCAAGATGCGCTCCAGCCGCGCCAACCTCGTCATCAAGAACCCGCAGCTGCGCATCCCCACAAACGCCCTGCGCAACGAGGAGCGCCACTTTGGCTTCCGCATGTGCTCCTTCCACAGCCACCGCGCCTCGGTCGGCCAGGGCAGGTGTCCGCACGACCGCAGCGCCAGCAGCAGCAGCAGCGTCTTGGACAGCGACCTCTGGTCGCCCGCCTCGCTGTCGTCCGATTCCGATTCCGAGTCGTCGGGCCGGGACTCGCCCATGACCGACGTGAGCTTCGACAACATCGTCACCCCCATCACCTCCAAGGGCGCCGCCTTCGACCTGCCCCTCCCCTCGCAGCTGCTGCCGCCTTGCAAGCCCTGCCAGCCGCCGGCGTCTTACGCCGCCCACCTCCTGCTTGGCCGGAAACTCTCGCGCGACATTGGCGCACGGCGGGTCACTGAGTAGTGGACGTTCATCCAGGTCCTCAACCCGGCTAGACACGTCTGCATACCACACTACACACTACCTACTACCCACACCTCGAGGACTACGTAATCCCGAATTTCCTTTTTTTTTGTCAGCCGAGCCCTCGGGGGACACACTTTTAAACTTCTCGCTCAAACGCGGCTTTCTGTACATAACTTCTTTTAAAGCCTACAATGTAGGCTTAGACTTTTTCTTTCTTTCTTTTTTCTCTGTAGAATTAATGATACCCAAGTACGAGTTCATCACCAGTGCCCAGCAGTTGTCTTGGTAGCCTGCCGCGAGAGATGACCATTGATGGTGTCCGCACGAGTGAGCCAATGGTTTGATGCGTTCTCCACTTTCCGCATTTGGCAGGTGTTTGAGCGAGTCGTCCCCACCCCACCTCCTCCACGCAGCTTACAAGTCGGACGAGGTTCGAGACGGCAGAACAGAAGGCCATAGCCCTTTCCCAGCCGTCCAGTCGACAATGTCTTTTTTTTTCTTCCCCCCTTTTTCTTTATTCTTTAGTTTTTTTTTTCTCAGTCCGTAGCACGAGTAGCCCCTGCCAAACACCCCGCTGCTGGCTCGTCAGCACAAGGGCGCGGCATTTAGTGTGTTTGTGGTAGGTTGTGTTTAGGTGTGGGGCCTGTCTAATCTTGCGGGAGGGAGGCTGGAATTAGGATGGGAAAACAAGGTGCTGCTATGTTTCGAGCGTGTCTCATGGGACGAGTGCCACCCGGAACAACCCCGCGGGTCCAAAAATACTGGCGGACAAGGGTAGAGAACCAACAAGAGACCCTTGACTCCGACTCCACGCCCGGCCTTCGAGAAAATTTCGGAAAGATTGGTCCTCGTCCCCATGTGTGGGAAACAGGGTGGGACAGCCTCGCCACGCCGCGAGAGGAGGGGTTGGCAGTATGCTCAAATTGGAATGTTTCAAAAAGTAAACAAGATATGGTGGGGGGCTGGCCTCGGCTTCCCGCCGTCTAATATAAACAAAACAAAACATCTGTCCAGCAACAATCCATCTATTATGCTCCGCTTTGCACTGGGCTGTTGACCGAAGCCTCTTGAGAAGGCTGGTCAAGGCCCTTGCCAACAATACCCATCGCCGTCCCAGACAGATGCCATCCCAGTAAGAAGTGGTCTGAAAAAAAAAGTAACGCTGCGTCTATTTTTATATATTGCTCAGCTACCAGATCCTCCCGTCGCCACACCCCATCCATAGCTAGGTAGTATTTGCCCTCGCTTCCTCGCTCGCAAGGGGGTGAGCCCCAGCTTCACAATGGGTAGTTTACGGTTGAAAAAGTACTTTGCACAACGAAGGTGATTGACTCAAGCCAGGGAAAGCTGTAGCGACACACGGCTGCACCGTCCCCTTGAGAATCCGTGGCAAGGCTCATGGGAACGAGCCCAGAAAGTCCACCCCCATCATGCTGTCGAAAGTTCCGACGGGACCGGGCACGCCGCCGTGGTGATGATGGTGATGGTGGGGCGGCGGCTGCTGGGGCGGGGAAAGCGAGTGCTGGGGCATCGGCGCCACCATGTCCATGGTCCCGCCCGCCGCCGCTGAGGCTGACGACCAGATCATGTCTGACTTGCCCGTCAGGATGACGTCCTCAATGTCATGCGCGACGTTCATGAGCGTTGCCAGCATTGTGTTCCTGCTGCCGCCGTCCTGTCTAATGCCCCGCAGGCAGCCCACCAGCACGCTCAGGCCCGCGAACTCTTTGAACTGCGGCAGGGACCGGCACGCCCGCGAGCGCGCTACCCCGAGTGACCGCCGCACTGCTGACGCTGCCAGGTCCGGCGACGAGAGGTTGTCGTGGGCACGCTCGTCAAAGTCACCATGCCGGAGCCCCACAACTGCGTGGATTGCTGCGATGCTAAAGTCATCATGGCAAAAGTCCACGAGCCACTGCCGCGACATGCCGCCTGCCATGCTTGCCGACCCGAACCTTGGGCTGCCGAGCATCGACGGCGGCAGTCCAGGCGAGGACGCCGCTGACCCCGGACCGCCGCCTCCTACATGCATGATGGGCAGGCCGAGAGTGTTGCCACTGGTCACGACGGGCGCCGGCGTCGTATCGGCGGCCCATTGCTGCTGAATGCTCAGCAGGGCCATCGCCGACTCGAGCGACGATCGGAGAGACTGCTCGTGACGCCCCGGGTGCGGACCCCTCGCCAGGGCGTGATGCAGCGACAGCAAGGTACGGTGCACGAGCACGCGGAGGAACTGGTGCTGAGTCGCCAAGGTGCACATAACTTCAGGCCGCACAATGGCTCTTGCCGACCCCAGAACCACCTCGGCCTCCTTTAATCGCTGTCGGATGCGCTTGTCCAGTCGCAGCGCCCGGTCGGGGTCCATTACGCCGTGTGGACTGTTGCTCCCGCCCTGCCCTGCGGCACCCGTCGCGGTTGGCGAATTGACACTGATGACCACCTCGGCAAGTAGCGGAAGCATCTCGGCCATCTTGTTCTGAAACGCACTGTCCGTGTAGTCATGCGTAGCCCATACGTTGTCGATGACCCAGTCGCTTGACGGAGCCCCGACGCCGTGCGGCCCCGACGCGGCGCCGGCTCCCACGGCGCCAGGGTCTAGGCGCATGTCGGAATCGTTGATGCTCAGGGGAGCCTCGGCGTCACTCTCGCGGTGGGCTGGAGTGGTGCCAGCCCACATGGCCACGTCGAGATCGAGGACCTGCACCGTTGCCCAGATGCGCCGGCGCATCTCGGCTTCGAACTCGGGCATCCCGTAGAACAGACTCGGGCTTCGGTGCAGCTGCAGCGACATGGCCAGTCGGACCACAAGCGCCATGAGCGACGCGACCTGCCGCTCGTCGGTCCCTCTGAGCCCCATCATCTTGCAGATGGCCATCATGCACATAGTTCGGATCGTGGTCAGGTTTGGCAACAGCATGTAGGGAGATCGACAGAGCGAGGCCTGAGAGCCGTCCAGAAGCACGTCTGTCCACTGTGTGGCCGTGTGGCCGGTTCCTTCGAACAGCTCCTCGGCCGCTGACTGGCATCCCAGGGCCATCATGGCACACAACTGTGCCAGCCAGCCGTCCAGGACACTCTCGCGGTCTGCCCAGAACTCTTCAAGTTCTTGTTGGAACTGCGCCGGATGCAGCATACGATGTGTCGTTTCGAATGTCGCCATGTAGTTGCGCAGCAGCGCGTCCGCAATAGTCCGAGGTGGCAGGTTGTTGAGTATGTCGTGCTTGCTGGCCGCATAGGGGCTGCTGTTGCTGAATGGGAAGTTTGCGCTGGCTAGAGACGGGAACAGATATTTAAGATTTTTGATCTGTCGAAAGCGAGGCTCCCATTGCGGATCTGAGCTGAAAATGTATGGACATGCCTCCTCGAACTAGAGAATCAGAAGCCAGATTTATCAGTGGTACTGTCGCCTGTTGGTAGGCGAGCACACGGAAGACTTACCTCGGCACAGACCGAGGTCCAGTGGGACGCGCCCGCAGCTCGACACCGACCATCGCTGGGACGGTAATGGAAGAGATAGCGGTCGCGTGCGCGCACCTGAGAGGAAGCGCGTGAGGAATTGGCGGGTTCTGACGAGGGCTCCGAACGGCCCGCTGCCGCGGCAGAGGATGATGGTGATGATGATGAGCTGTTGGATGGCAAAGGCTGGTATACGCAGTCGTCCGCGGTACCATATGCCACACACCTTCCGCAGGGTAGGCCCTTGTCGCACTGCGCGAGCATCTCGTTAACTCCACGGCGAAACAAAATGGTCATCTCATGGGAAGAATGCAGCAACGTACCTTCAGCTTTCGCTTGTGGCAAGGTATGCAGACAAAAACACGTCGGTTTCGCTTCTGCGCCCTGGAGCCGCCGGAGCCGCCGGCGCCATCGGCACCGCCGCTCTTGTGGTCGACGATGGAAAAGGTCGAGAAGAAACCGGCTGGAGGCGAGTCGGAATCCATGTCGCTTGTCATGGAGGCCCTGGAGTCCCTGGAGCTGGCGGCCGGGTTGGCGTATGGGTACGAGGGCTCGCAGTGGTGGTTATAAAGCCCAGAGGATGGCATGTCTCGCAGGCAGGGGGGAGGGCGGCACGAATCCCACGCCCCTTTTTGATTATCCAACTATGGTTCCTGTTGGGCAACTGTCCCCGGTGGGCTATGCTGATAAAAGGTCTAGCATGACCGCGGGAAGGAAGCGCCAGCTAGTCTTTTTATATGAACGGTATCGTCTGGTCATTGGGCTGAGTAGGGGTCTCTCCAATGAACGAGCTGGAGGGGTGGCACACAAGCTTGTCTAACGGATCTTGGCGCCGGAAGCAGGGGAGAGGGGCGTGTGCGTGGAGTGGGCTGGGGGAGTGGGCTGGGGGAGTGGGCGTGAGCCGCCCGGAGGAGGGGGGGCTTGCATGCTTTGCACCCACACCGGGATCCAGATACTGCGCGGGCGTCTCCTTTGCGAACAGAGGATCTGCAGAATACGTCTCCTGGTGCAGTGACGTTCAGCAATTATGACGCATCACCATCTGGAGCTGACTGGCCAAAACACAATCCAGAAAGTTTGCCGCGGCTTGTAGTGGAAGGGTTTGGGTATACAGTGTGAGGGAGAGCCATGATCGCAAGGCAGGAAGCTGGTGAGCGGGTGTGGAACGTTGTATTGGTCAATGGAGAAACCACTGCACCGCGGGCTACGTAATCTCCACGGCACCGAGGCAGCGCTAATGCGCCTGGACAATCCAGAGGAGGTAGTGCGGCTGCGCATCCTCTCTCGCTCAACGGGAAATACTTTGCGAAGACAGCAGGGTGCGCCATCATAGGGCAATTGCTCGCTCGGCGTCTCCCTTGGAGCTAGCCGGAGCCGACCCACCCGTCTGAGGATGCATGTACAAGAAGTGTCATCAGCAGCCCTGTCGTTGTTGGGTTACATGCGCGCCTCGAACCATAAAGGCTATCGCTCCATATGCATCGCCAGGGAAGTACCTGCGCGCACCGCTCGGTGTCAGGGACGAAATAGAAAGCCACACCGCAACGGGCAACCGTAGCCGCGGCCAACACAGGCATCTGCCTACAGGCACCTGTCAAGAGGCAGGCAGAAAGACACCGAAAATAGTCAAAAGTACCGGCGGGGCTGTTCGAGATGCTCACGGCCGCACCGGTAGTGTGAGGTAAGAGAGGGTGTGCAAATATTGTATTGGGGGCACGACTTGGACTGGCCGTAACGGGATATAGCGCCGGGTAGAGCAGTGAGAATTGTTCGGACGAGCCTGTCGGTGGGGGCCAAGCGAGGGGCAGAGACGGCTTGGCTGGGAGCAGGGCAGGCTGCCAACTGTGCCTGCCTTTAACGAATGGTGTGGAGGAGTGGCATGACCCGGCAAAGCGGAACAAAGGAATACGGAGGGCACATACATACCTGACTCCCTGGTAAGGCGAAGGGACATCAGGTCCGCGGGCCGCTGCCACTCCCGCGCCCTCGAAAAACAAAAAAAAAAAAAAAAAAAAAGAAAAAAAAAGAAAGAAAAAAAAAGAAAAGCCCAAAGCGGGCCTCGGGGGCGAAGGACGCTCGATGGTTTCATCCATCCGTATCTGTACCCGGGATGTGTAGACTCGCCTTCGCGCACAGGGTACCCAAAGGTGAGGCTCTGGGTCGGACACAGATTTTCCAGGAGCCGCCGGCCTGAAAAGCAAGCAAGCAGGCAGCCAGGCAGCCGCAGAGACCTCGAACCTGACCGCAAGAGACTTCCGATCGACCTCGGAGGGCGCTTGAGAAAAAAGCAGGTCATCTCGGGACGTCTGCCGATTCTGGCATGCCTGCCCGGGATGCCGTGTGGAAGGGCCGGGGCGCACTCGTGCCAAGCGGTCTGCGGGCGATTCAGCCTAGGTCCCAAGCTGTGTATCACGGACAATGACGGTGGGCCGCAAGAGGCCGTGATACGAGCAATTTAACAGCAGCCCAAGGCGGCTGCATGTATGGACGAGGGGTGTAAAACAGGCAGGCATCAGGCGACCTGGCATCGTGTGGTGTTGTGCGCTGTCCGTCGCAGAGAGATGGGGTTTTTGGGCCTTGACGTTGAATTTGGGATGTTTGCACGCGCTGGTGCACGGCCGCCGCCCGCCGTGCTGGGGGGAGCAAGGATGAGACTGTGGGGATTGGCCGGCTGCGCCCCACACGAGGTGCAGGGATGGACGGATCGACCAGGGTTTGACAGGGGGGCAGTTTGTATGAGTCCTCCGCCTTTTGTTAGCAAAAAGGGCGCTTTTTCGAGTGCTCCACTCGACCACGATGTAGAGCGGCTGCATTAGCGGCGCGGCGAGCAGGCATCTTGTCGCCTTGGCCCCTGGGCCACGGTCAATGGGTGCACGTCGTGCGAGTGAGGGATGTGGGCGTCTTGCTGCAGCTGCCGCTTTCTCCGGTCGTCTGCGTCTCCCGCGACCCAGCGAGCCCGCCGTGTCTGCGAAGTCCCTCCGCACTGCCACAGCTACGTCTTCTTAGCCGAGACGGATTGAGAGAGCAGAGCGTGCCCGAACGGAACGCCCTCGCCTTCCATGCCTTGCGACGGCATCGGTCTCTTGACTTGCGCTTGCTGTTGCTGTTGCTGCGGGCGGCTTGCTAAGGTGGGCAAATTCAACATCCACTGCGTGGAGATTCCAAGTAAAATCCTGTGCCAGGAAGATTACCTCGACAAGCACGGCAAGAACCCTAGCCGCATTCCACATGTCTGTAAAACACATCTGACCGGAGAGGAGAAGCTGACTACGCCCAGAAAGCCCGTCCAGATTCCCGCTACTGAATGCTGACATTGCCATGATCACCTACCGGGGCGTTGAGAGAAGGTGGCATGGGGAATTAGCTTAGTAATTTTGGCTTCTGCTGGCTGTGCGCGTATTGCTGGACCCGCGTATACTGCAAGCCGTATAGGGCTTAGCGCCCAGACAGGCACAAGGGGACCAGCAAATCCACTGAGACTGCGGCAAAGGAATCAAGGCACGGCCGTCGCCGCCACACAGCCGGGGAGGCTGAGGAGGGAAGGACAGCACGCTACAATCCCCGCCACAGCTCCTCTGCCGGGGTCAAAAATCGAGAGTGGTACGGCCGTCTCCCCATCGAAACATCCTGCGGATGTGGGCCGCTCTCCAGCGAGGGCTAATTGCTCCTACCGACGCACTAATCTCGATCCTCCACGGGAAGGGCTTGGGTGCTTGGGCTGCCCGAGGGTCTCCATGGGTTAAGATCCAAAAATAACAAAGCCAGGATCGGCCAGAGCCCCGGGCGAGGAAAGCCCTATTCGGCATGGCTGGCCGGGCCGGCTTGACTTTCCCTGTCCCCCCATGGCCGTGAGTGAACGGCCACGGATGTCGTCACGTGATGGATCTACCGCAAGCGGCACGGCACAGAGGTCTGAAAAGTGTTCCCGAGCAGATCCCCGCCACCAAGGCTGACTACTCCGTGAAGGTGGTCAGCCCTGTGCCCACTGAGCGGCTAGACGGCAGAGCCTCGGCCGCTGTGTGGTTGGGTGTCAGCTCGACAGCTTGGCCGATCACGGAAGTTGCCCTATCACTGTACGCGGTCCACAGATCACGCGCACGCCCAGATTCATCTATCAGACAGTCTAGGCCTAGTTTCCACCTCGCAGATCTGGGCTTTTCGCGCGGTAGCCAGCAAACCGCGGAGGGGTTCGAGCCCTCCGGCCGGAACACATATCTTGCCTTGGATTGGGTCTGGTTGGACACTTTTACGGTGCGGCGAATTCGCTAATACTTGCACCCGCAAGGCTGAGAACACTTGCCTTCACAGCCCATGCAATCTCGTCGTGAGAAGCATGAAGGTGTGCTGGACAAATTCGCTTCCTCCGATAGGGCGCTCTGTGTCGAGAAGCCGTGACTCGTACCGTGCAGCTGGAAAGTCTGGTTTCAGGGGCCAGGAAGAGCGCAGCAGAATGATCCCTGAGGGGAATGCATGCAATTTGCACCGTCTTCAGCAGAGCCACAGGATGGGATCCTTTCCAGATGTCCCTTGCTCTCGTGGAATCTTGGAAGACTAGGTTCCTTATTCTGCTTGCAACCATCGTCCGCCCGCCGGTATATGCGGCATCCTGCATTTTCAGAGGACCTACTCTCTAGAAAAGCGTCAACGTATTGCCATGAGCGGAGAATGGCACATCCTTTTCGCTAATTTGACCGTTCTCAAGCTGCTGAGCCCCTGTTGAGCACTCCCCGGACCATCCGGATTGGGACAGGTCCGTCCTCGCTATCTCCTTTCGGCATTCTTAACAGCGAACGCATCTCCATATGGTGCGAAGGAGCATCGCTGCTGGCGAGGGTCTTGTCACTAGCTATCGCTGACTTTTCAAAGCAGCGCGCCAATAAGGCGACGGTGGTGACGATGGATGGCCTGGCCCAAAGCTCTTGGGCGATTATACGTCGACCCCTTCCAACCAGAATCTCGACTTACCCCAACGACTGAGCCCCCGCGTCTGTCTGGTTATCACACCCTTACTTTCCGGCCCGCCATTATAAAGTTCTGGTCGGCCTTCCTTCTCGTGTCTATTGTTAGCACCCCTGCTATAGGGATCCCGTGAATCCTTCTCCACAGCCACGACTGTCAACAGCGGGTAAGGCAGACTTGGACAGACCCGGCTGCAAAATAAACAGCCCCCCTCCGGAAAATATCCTGATCCGCCTCCATCCTAACCGTATGTTGGCTATTGACGATCCCCTTCCGGACCAGTTCATGATAGGACTATGCTTCTTGAGGCTTCTTTCCGCCATCTGATCGCCAAGGATGCTCCTGTCCGCCAATGTCCTTTGGCGTCATGATCGTGAGGCTTGGAAGCGAAGCCGGTCTGTGGACCGTTCCTGAAATTATCCCGACGCTTCAACTCGGTGGTGATGTATGCGACCCGCTTCATGGATCTAATTGGTCCTGTAGACGCCTTGGAACGATAATGTCAGCATCCACCAAGTAGCTGTAGAGCACACCGAGTTCTAAGTGGTGTGAAGTGTACGCAGCTCCCGTTCTTCGACCTCACCTTCTCGGTGCTATCTGCCCTTGTTACAGACATGAATGACTATCATGTATATCTCGGCAATGGTGTCCTATCAGAGTGACAATATTATCGAGCTGAAAGATAAACCACGGTGGCCGCCTGTTAGATGGGGGCAATCCAACACCGACATGGAAAGGGCATATATACCACCGCTGGCTTGGCCAAGCCATTTCATTGGTCTTGCAAAATGGTCGAGGAGTGGCATAGACCACAGGTTGATCTTCCAACTAAAACAAGCAAGACTCTGGATGCTCAATCAGATTTCGAGCCTCCAGGAGCGCATAAGAGCCTTGTACTCGGGAGCCCCTGAGGTGGTCGGGATTCAGCAGCCACTGCTTTAGCCGGTCTGAAGCCACATAAGATTTCTCTCTAAACTGTGTGTGTCACATGGGCATATACCAATTGGCTTGCTGCCTCGCTGATCGCGGCTCCTAAAAATCCTCGATACTATATCCCGAGACTGTATTTTGCTGACTGTTATAAAGGAAAAAGTATTCTACACTTCAGAAAGCTTAGACACAGCCTTCCAAGCACGAAAATATGTAGCTCTCCCCAATAACATTGGAATGCATATGGCGACATACACATCTAGTCCTGTGAGTTCCAGATGCTAGTACGGGCTTTGGATTGAAGATGGCTCGTTCACAACCAGAACGAAAACCCAGACGAGTACACCGTTTCCAAGGTCGCCCTCGCCTTGCGCTCTCGGCATCTGATTTCTACATGTGGGCACATGTCGAAGTGTGGAGGCCGTGAAGACCCTGTTCCACATGGTCATCTTGACTCCGCTTGGGTCCCCTAGAGAGTGCAATCATTCAAGATTAACCATATGCATTGCAAGGGCGGGGTTTTTTTTGAGGCCAACGGGAATTTCCTCGCAATAGGTTCTGCCACGCCACATTTGTCTCTTTGCCACCACAGTCGCTTTGAACTTGGGCTTAACATACTCGTGGGAGGAACTTCTATTCATATTTCCCACAGCACTCGGGAGAAAATCGCAAAAACATTGCTGTCACCGCTGCCTAAGAGGTATTTGGTGACTTCAGAACGAGACTGGAAGGGGTTTACCCTAGTAACGTGGGAGTGTGATTCGGAGCTGGAGCTCGTCCCAGATGGCAAATAATTTAACTGCGCCAAAAAAAAAATGCGGCCTGGGAGCTTAGTAGTATTCTGCATATTTACGATCGCATGGATCTCAAAGCTGTATGTGGCAGTCAGGGTGCGTATGTAGATCGGGGGTGTCACGATTGCCATACTTTGGCTACTCATGTTCTGCATCCTCTAACTGCGTAGCCATAGTCTTGATACCCCTTGCTCTACCTCAATGCATCGACAGAGCACCATGGCTAATTGAGGCTCGACGGACCACCTCCTTTGCAACATGTGAAGAGAGAGTATATGCATATATGCGGTGCATGCTAACAAGGGGGCTACGAGTGATTTCCAGGCCATTGGGTTTCCTATACGAAACTGCCCGCAGCTCACCTAGATGAGGGCAGGAGGTGGAAGTTTCACGCCATCACCCGAGCATTGATCCTTTTTTCCTTGAACTTTCAAAAAAAGAACGTGGAAAACATGTTTTCTGTCGACTCTGGCAGCGTGTCTGGGGATTTCAGTATGTCGAGTGGATTCCGTTTCTCAATTTCCGGACAATTACGATTGCAGTCTTGTTTGTAGCAGGATGTGGCTTCGTGTGGTTCCGCTATTTTGCAATAAAGTAAACCGGTATGGTCCTAGGGCTGGAAGTACACTATCGCTATCACCCGCGTTCAGTTTGTTTTCAGCTCACGCAGTGCGTCCTACGCCTTTTTTTCCCTTCTTTTTTTCTTCTTCTTTTCTTTTCTTTTCCCCCTTGTCTCCAACCCCGAGGCCACCGTCCTCTCCTGACCCGCGTCCAAAGGAGAGCAGACGTTTCTGATGGCCAGAGGAATCAGTGTGCTCGGGATATAGAGATCAGGGTTGCCACCTCGGCAAAAGAGTAAGGTCGGCAGACTTCAGAAAGGGTCCCGACAAATTGTCCCGCATCATGGAACCTTTTGCATAGCACGGACCTATACAGATAGCCGCCTTCCTTCCTCCCTGGTGGCTTGGTGTCAGTTGGACCACACGGGCCCAAAGTTTCGTGCCTTGACACATCAGAAGGGGTCGAGATCAACGGATCTTGTCGCTAGGACCAAATGGGTCAACCCAAGGGTTTGAAGGCTTGTTTTGGCGATCGAACCCAAGATTGGTCTGACGCCCATCTGACAGACGGCGGGCCGAGAGGTGGAGGTCGGTGCGGAAGCATCTGACACGTGACAGATTGTTCCGTTTAAGCTTAGACACTTGGGTAGGTACATAGCTATGTTGGGTTTCCCCTGCGTTCAAGGTATGAAATGCACCAATGTGTCGCGTCTTCCGTACCACTGGGTAGGTGCGTTTGTAGCCATGGGAAGGCAGCGGCATTCGAAACAAGGAATGCCGGTGCTGCCTGAGACGACAACCCGCTCAGCCCAGCACTCGCATTCCATGGCCACGTACCTGCTTGGGATTGGGAACGGAAGGGCTAGACGCAGGCTGGTGCCCCATCCCTGCATGGTGCGTCCTTGCTTACCACAAAAAAGGAACATGGTCGGTGCACCAGCGGATGGCTGCTGCATCACCGTTTTGGTCAGGGAGGGAGGAAATGTGCAGTGCGGGAAGGGGCTGAACCCTGATCTTGGGTTCCCAAACTGAGAGTGCGTGCTGATTTTTGGCTCCAGCCCGGCGTCTAACCGCCGGCTCGTGTAGGCTGGATGCTTCTAGCAGCAGTGGAGAGTTTGGGAGCGCGCGTCTTCGGGAAGCCGCATGCATGCCCACACGAACCGACTCGTCTTGGTCAAAGGCAACCAGAGTGCCGCCCGGACAAAGCGCCTACGCATGAATATTCTGGGCCCAATGTTGCACGCGCAACGTCCCCCACGTCCAACGTCCCTGCATGCATGCGCAATTGCACGACCTGCCTCAAGCATCACTCTGGATAATGGTGCAATATTGGTGCCAGTCCAAGGCCAGGAGAGCCGCGCGCGTGGGGGAAGTTGCTGGGTCTGGTGGAGACTACTGGTAGCCAACCGCCTGATTTTTAGCGGCCCCGTTAATTTGCTGTCAATTTCCCACCACCGCAAATTAACCGCATTGGCACAGCCATTCTTTAAATCTCCGCCTGCGGCGGCTCTCTCTGAATCGAAGCAGGGAGGACACCAGATGCCAGCCGCCAGCCGCCCGGGTTGTACAGTTTCTACGAGACGGCAGGATCAGGACATAGTTCGTCCACAAAACAGACAGTTGGCCGCTGGAACGCAGAGGAGACTCGGAAACACCATCAGGTACGGAAAAGCAAGAAAAAGAGTTCGTGTCGGACGGGTATCTATCGTTGGGGCCAGTGCTCGCTCGCTCGCGCCCCCTGCATATTCACCCCGGTAGTTCTCCAGTGTCTGATGCCCGCAGAGCCAGCGCGATGCAAGGAAGCAGCGACACGGAACTGGACAAGGCGGCCCAAAAGGGGAAGGCCAGGGCGGGTCCCTCGGCCAGGCGCCACCCTCCCAAGCCCCCTTTATTGGCACGCGGCCGCGTGATTGGCTGGCTGCCAAGGAGGGGGCGCTGAGGCCCGCCGCAAACGACATGTATGCAGGCTGCCCCCCTTGGCGCCGTGGTCGAGCGCCGCGCCCACGCCCAGGTCAGCCCAGCCTAGGAGCCTGCCACGCCTGCATGCGTCGCGAGATGGGACCTGCTGCACGCCGCCCGATGAATCGCCCCAGCCCTCAGGGGTGCTCCAGCGGACGCGCCTTGCCCAAACCGGCCGCAATGGCGCTGGCCGCCGGCCAATGGCGCGCGTCGCCTTGCACCCCCCTGGCACAAATGCCCTTTGCCGCGCCCATTCCCGCTGGTGCCAATGTGCAAGGTCGCTTTGTGCTCTCCCCCCAGAGGTGATATTCGCGGCGGGTTTGTGTCTGGCGGTTGCTTTCCTCGCCCAGTCCCTTGCCGATGACCCTCTTGCGGGCGCGCCATGGTCCAGACTCTCTCGTTGTTGGTCGCTCTGTCAACTGCTCGCGCGTATCTGGGCCGTCAAAATTAAATACGACTATAGCTCCCAGATCCGCCGTCTGGCAGCTGCCTGCCCACAATGGCCGCCGACCCTCCCACTTCCGTTCCAGCACCGCGGGCCCCGTCCAACGCTCCCGGACCTCACACTTCTGATACTCCGTTTGCCGCATCTGCTCCGGCGTCCCTGCCAAGCCCCAGGAGCTCGCGGTCACACAGCCTGGCCAACCACCAAGCCAGGTCCTCGGCCAGGAATTCCGCCTCGTCGATCAAGCGGAAGCCTCTGGCCGCAACCGCCTCGGCCGTGGCGCGGAGATACTCGCAGTCGTCGCAGTCACCGCGCTCGCCTCCGTCGCCGCCGTCCCAGCACTACCTCGACATCCTGGACGAACTGCCCATGCCCGAGACCGTCTTCGCCCGCACCATCGACAGTTCGTGGTATTCCGGCGAGAGCCCATTAGTCGATCAATTTGCCGACGTTTACGGGTCCCAGGGAGGGTGAGTCGGCCCGCATCTTGCTTCTCTGTCCAAGCCCCCGGCCTAGTGCCCGCGGCCTTGGGACATAGTCTCTGCTGCTCGGAGGGTTGTCGGCTGCGAGTGTCGCCCTCAATTCCCTGCAAGGCTGGAAGTGCATGCATCCAACTGACCTGGCTTCTTGCATCGGCAGACCCTACAACAAGACCCTCCCCCCGCTGCCGCCGCTGGCAGCGGCCGCAGAGTCTGGGCCCCGGGGTGCCTCCGTGGCTCGGGCGCTAGCCATCCAAGAGCGCAACCCTGCAGCTTCTCAAACGCCGCCCGAACCCTCCTACCACGAACATCAGCAGAACACGCCTGCCGCCTCAGGGCTGGGCCTGAGCCGTGGCGGTCGCCCTATCCCAGACGCATACCCTGACTTGGACGTCGCGCCGCGCGCTGCCGGAGGAGTAGCTGGTGGCGTCGATCATCTGCCAGACCCGAGCGGCCAGTCGGGCACCGAACCTTCTAATATTAATCCCGTCGGGCCCAAGATCATGTCACTTTTTGCCCGCAAGCCCTCTCCCCCGCATCTGGACCTCGCACCAACAGCCGAGAACGCTTTGCAGCCTAGACAAGCACCACCGTCACCATCCCCAGAAGCATCCAGCGACTCTGCACTTACCCCCAAAGCCGACGCTGCAGATAATCTTAATCCTCACACAAAATCACCAGCAAACAAATCCCCTGCCTCTTCGAAGCTAGGCACCTTCTTTGGCTGGTCTACCACGTCGCCGTCCTCGACAGTCTTCTCCGACGGTCTTTCCCCTCTGCCGTCGCCCTACTCCCCGAAACCGCCTACCGCCTATACCAATGACACCTCGTCCACAGCAAGAACATCCAGCCTACCCACTGCCAAGCCGACTTATGACACTGCTGCCGACGAGAGCCCCCTCGACTACGGCGAGGAATACCTACAGACCCCACCCGTTGCGGCAACTGCCGACAGGATCGAAGACATGGAGGACGAGCTGAAAGCAATCAGCGCGGAGCTGGCCGCGTCGATACGGCGCGAGATGGACCTGGAGGACCTCGTCGACCGGCTGCAGGCGCAGGTCGGCAGCCGGCCAGACGCGCCGGGAAAAAGAACCAGTGATTACTTTTCCGACTCGGGCTACAGCTCCGCCAAACTGTCCGAGTACGATGCCAACCGCGAAGAGATCACGCAGCTCCAGCGCCGCGCCGAGCAGGAGAAGGCCCAGGTCCGACTGGAGCTGAGCCAGAAGCTGCAGGACGAGCGCGAGCGCCGCAGGGACCTAGACCGCCAGATCCAGGAGCTCTCGGCGCGCGCTGCCGAGGCGGGTGGCCGACTCGCCGCCGTCACGGGCTCGCCCGACGCTATGGCCGACACCGCCAGCGCCGCTGAAAGAGTCAAGGAGCTCGAGACCTCGTGCGAGGACCTCCGCAGGCGGCTGAGCGAAGAGCGCCAAGTCAAGAGCAACTTCGAGGACCTTCTCAAAGCGCTCAAGGGCGAGTTGGAGAGCGCGGCCAATGAGCGCGACAATTTGCGTGACGAAGTTGTGCCTCAACTCAGGGCTCGCCTCGAGGGGCTGGAGCAACAGGCCTCGGAGCACTCAAAGATGGTGTATGAGAGCACAAAGATCCAACAGGAGCTCCGCAGCCTTCAACTGGAGAATGCCACCCTGAAGACGAGCAAGCCCATAGAGCCACCAGAGGATGCGCTGCCGGCGCCCCGGCCAGCGCGTTCAACGTCAGTGAGCACGGTCCGCTCAGCTTTCAAGCTGCAGCAGGCGCCGCTTGGCCGCTCCAACACGGTCAAGGGCTCCGTAGGCTCGCGCAAGACGGAGTCGCCATCCCTGAGCCGGTCAAACACGATGAAGGGAGCTACTGGCCCACACCAGACAGAATCCAGCGAGTCCATCTCGGAGAGACTCAAGGACGTGGAAGCGCAGCGCGATGCGTTGCACAACGCCCTCAGGAATCTGCTCGAGCGTCAGGAGTTCCAGAACCGTGAAAACGAGAAGAAGATCAGGATACTGGAGCAGGAGCGCAGCCGTCTGCTTGCCGCATCGCCCAAGAAGGCCGGCTATGAGCGCGAGGTGTCTAATCTGCGCGATGAGATCGCACTCATTCGCAAGCGAGCTGAGGAGGCCATGGAGCAGAAGTGGCAGGTTGAAAAGGGCCTCGGTGGCCTCAAGATGGACCTAGATCGTGCCGAGGAGGAGATCGCGGGCCTAAGGAGTCTTCTTCGTGAGAAGGACATCCTGATTCCGGCTGCCTTCGCGAGGCAGTCGACCTTATCCACCAAGGAGGGTGACTCGACACCCGTGACCTCGGCCTCGTTGGAGAAGGCGTACAACGATCTCCAGTCGGCCTACGCCCAGGCCCTGGAACGTATCAAGAAGCTGGAGCTGGCCACCGCCGACGACAAGACGATGCAGGCCATAGACCGACTCGAGCGCTCGGTGTCTGCCAAGCTGGACACCAAGAACCAAGACGATGCCGACGTCCAGCAGCTGCGGGAGCGGGTCGAGAGCCTGGAGCGAACCGCCCAAGCCAGCATGGAGGCCGAGCGCGACCTGGCAGACCAGCTGCAGAACTCGGCGCGGCGGGTGGAAGAGCTTGCGGCGCAGGTGCAGGCACAGCTGGCGACCAACGCGTCGCTGCGGACGCGGCTCGCAGAGGCGGTGGCGCGCGGCGAAGCGGACCAGAAGTCGAGCAAGGTGCGCATCTCGGCGCTGCAGGTGCGGCTGCGCCAGCTCGAGGAGGAGCTCGTGGCGGCACAGCAGGCGGCCGAGGACCGCATGGCGCGGCACGAGGAGGAGCTGCGGCAGCTGCGCGAGGCCAACAACGGCCAGATCCTGCGCCTGCGCGACGCCGCGGGCGGGCTGCGCTCGCCGTCGCAGCGGCTGTTCCCCCCGCGTTCGCCCCTGTCGCCCATGTTCGCCAACGGCGGCGGGCTGCGCTCGCCGCGCCTCGGCTCGCCGCGGCCCCTGTCGGGGTCGGGCTCCTCGTCGGGCGGCCGCAGCCCGTCGTCGCCGCTGGCGCGCGAGCGCGAGGAGGACCAGGCGGCGCAGATGGAGAAGCTCCGGGCCCGCATCGGCGAGCTCGAGCGCGCGCTGTCGACGGCCGACTCGGAGATGCAGGAGGTCGTGGGCCGCATGAACACGGCGCAGATCGAGGTGCTGCAGCTGCAGGAGGAGCGCGAGCAGGCCGTGCGCGAGACTCGCAGGCTGCAACGGCAGCTCGAGGCCGAGCAGGCCAAGGCCTTCGAGGACCGGTTCAAGAACATGACCTCGGGGGCCATGGCATAAAAAAGGACAGGACGAGCAAGACCCCGTCCCCTCGCTGCACCACCCACCAAGCGCAACACCTAGCATCTATTTCCCGACGCGGAAATTAGACCGAGCAACGATGAGGCGAAAGCAAACATGGGATTGACGCCCCCAACGACGTGGTCCCTCAAACAACAAACACACGGCAAACTCCCCCATCGCGTCTCTGCACATACAAACCCCCAACCCGCCCGTGGTCCTCGCCCGACCGCCACTGTACAAGCTCCTTAATTTGTCTATACTGTCCTGCGCATTTATGCCACTTGAGAACCCACGGGTTGCAGCATTATACCTGGTGTTTGGGCGGTAATTTTTATTCTTGATTGAGTTAGTGCCGTTTTTTTTCTTTATTTCTCTTTTCTTTTCCTTTTGGATTCATACCACGACACGCTTGTTACCACATGACGCACCGGCAGACCCATTTCACCATTGTCGCCGGCTGCCTATATATTTTACCCTGTTTCTGCACACTGTATTACCATGTCTCTTTCTCGGGCTTATCCCGTCGCCTGAGCATGACCCTCTCCGAGGGTTGAGACATTTTGTGTCTTGTGCCCGCGGCCGTGCAACGGCAAAGAGGGGAATTGGATTGCACCGGGAGGTTTCACCAACGGAGGAGGAAGGAAGGAATGAAAATGTAGTATGAAGATGAAGGAGAGCGGTGGAAAGGCATGGGAGAGGACCTGATGGTCCTGGTTGGATGTCGGAAGCATGGCTCGCTTTATCCATGAGAGGACGGAAAGGAATAGGGGAAGGGACTGACAATCCCAGGCACCAGCTATCTGTCTATGTCATACCGCGTGCTCCTCGAGCAATTGCTAGATTGTATCGGGCAGTCGGCGTTAATCCAATTCCTGCGCCCTTTGTTTTCTGTTCGGCTTCTATACACTTGGGCTTTGCATCCAGCGGCTGGCCGGATGCATGTCAGACTGCCAGGTTGGTCGGCCACCCCCGACAGGCTCTGTACTACTCGCACTCCCGCAGACTTGTTGGAGAGGCAGATCTTGCTTGGCCGGGAGATGGTGTTTGGGAAAGCCAAACGTGTTTGTCAGACGGGAAGCACAGGGAACACGCGCGCTTTCTACCCATGTCTCAAAGTCTACTTGGTTAACCAGAGCTGAGGCAATCCAGTGGCCACACCTTGTTTCCAAGCAGGGTCTCCTCCCGTGGCCCGGGATTTATGAAGCATCCTGGTTCCTTGCGGTGCTTCCTCGGACGTGCCCTAGTAGGTTGAGGACGTGGAAGCAGCCTTGGCGGGGATTGACCTGGCAAGGCTGGCTATCTACCCACCTCAACACCGAGCCACATTGCCACTCATGTCCTGAAACCATCGCTGTTTGGAGACGAGTTTGTCGATACGGGGGGAAAAGGCTGGCTCTGCGTGCAGACAAGGGTCTCAAAACGGAATACTGCATATCGAGCTATGTCGGGTCGAGATCGAGAAGCAGGGGCGCCTTTGAGGCAGGAGGAGAGGCTGGTGAAATTGCTGCTGCAAATGTCAGGCCAGCAATCCTACCTGCCGCCAGCAACCCCCCTTTCCCCAAACGTCACCGTGGTCGGTCGTATTGGGGCACCTCCTGCACGAACGACCATCACCACCCGCGGTTGGCTCGACCCTTTTTGGACGTGCATGGGTGGGAATGGCGTGGAGGGGCTGGGCCGCCAGGGCAGAGGTGGGTCGAGATAAGGCCAGATCCACCAGGCCCCAACCGGGCGGCTGCAGCTTGGTGTCAACCAAGCACCCAAGGCAGGACGGACCCCCCCCACTGGATCTGATAGGCGAGGGTGATGCGACATCGTGACGCTCAATGCGATGACGGCTGGGAAAATACCCCGACATGCCGGCCCATGCCCTCCATCCTTTGCGAGCAGAGAGGGACCCCCGGGGCAGGCGTGAGCGGGTGGGTAATTGACCCTCAATTGCGGCGAGCGAAGGCACAGAACCCACCATCGACGGCTGCCATCCTCGTTTGGCGCATTGTGCGGCTGTGGTGGACACTCGTCAGCGCCATCGGCAGCGCAATCTCGGCCAGCCTGCTATGAAACGGTGATTGCGAGCGGCGGGCGTCCTTCAACTCTGCCTCTTTCTCTTTTCTTCTTCTTTTTTTCTTTTTTTTTTCTTTTCTTTTACTCTGGCCCTCGCTCTCCCGGAAACCCGTCCATGGCGATCACTGTGTAGGACCTGATTCATGCTTTGCGGGGGAATCAGCTCTCGGAAGCTGGGCCGATCAAGCTGGGGCATGGAAGAGGCCCTGACTCGAGATGGGATGTTCTGGGTCTGCGGTGGTATTTTGGGTTTGGCCGGCAAGACTCCGTCGATCCGGTCCAAGGATTGCACGGGACAGCGGGATGACGGCTTGACGACACAGGTGAGGGTATCAACTGGGCGTACAAGGAGACATAAAAAAAAGAGAGATCCCGTCCCTGGCTGTGCCACGAGGCGTTGCAAGTGCCGGGTAGGATTGCACGGGGCAGCTGCAGGCAAAAAGGGGCAAGAAGAGGCTGCGGGATGGCTGCTTGGAGCAAGGCGTCATCGCCCCAGAGCCCATCCAGCCCAACGCTGGCGGGACACGGACGTTCGGAATGCAAGGAAAGGCGCCGTTGGTTTCCCCGGTGGCAGACTCGACAGGCTGCTGCTAGGTCTCATGTTTCTGACGTGCGGTGGCGCTGCGTGGCTCCCGCCCGGCTAATCGAGGAGAATTCCAACAGGCGGCCAACGACTGCGAAGCTCGATTATTACTCCGTTCGCTGGGGCGGGAGCTCGTCCTTCCTTGTTTTTTTCTTTTTCTTTTCTTTTTTTCCCTGTGCTTCCTTCCGGCCTTCCTTTTGGCTTGTGTAATTTGCCTCGGATGGTCGATCCAACCTCGGCCGCCTCGCACTGGCACTCGCGAGCATCGAGCCGTTGTCAGCACGCGTCGCACGAGCACAAAGCACCGCAAGGCGCAGGGTTCAATCTGGCCCCCCCCGGCCGCCCTCCCCACTGGCCAGGCAGGCTCAGCCCTGGGGCCAATCAAGGCCAGGCTTTCGCCTTATCTTTGACGTTACTCACCCGTCTTACCATTGGCAAACAGCCACAGGACAGGCGACATGAGAAAAGCAACCCCTCGGCCCGCACCCTGGCCCAGACGCCCAGACCACCTCGGACAGGAAGCCCAGCCTAGTGGCCGAGACGACAAAAGAGCCTTTTCCCACCTGGCCTCCTATCTTTTGCTTTTCTTTTCTGGGGGGCGCGGCTTGCTTTATTGTGCCTCCAGTTCCATCCACGCTCCTTCCACAGCGCCAAGCGTTGCACCGAAACAATGGGAGCCTGGCAAACCTTGTTCGCAGGGAGGGCGAAGAGCTGGCCGGCAGGAGGTAAGGATACCGACGGATGAGCAGCCTGACCCTGCCGTCATCATGTCTTGGGGAGAGGTGCCGTGCCTCGGGCGCGCGCGCTGCTGATGCTGCTGGCCATGACGCCGAGGCTGGGGCGAAGCACAACAGGAAAGCAACGCAAACAGGAGAGGCCTGCCTGCTCAATGCAGATCAGCATCCATGTCCGCAGTGGCCGCCCGCAGGTGTACTTGCCTGCCTGGCCCGCGCAGGACCTGGACGCAGGTACCTCGGATCAGCCGTCGAGTGCCGGCACCAGTCCGGAGAGGCGCCTTGCTTCCTTCATCCGCATGTGCGCTGCACGTTATAATCTCTTAATCGCCGCGTCCGCCGCCCCCCTCCCTCCGTCCCAACCCTTCGTGTCGAGCTAGAGCTGGACTTGCACCGTGGCGTGTGGCCTGTTTTTTTTCGTGCAAGCTTTCGCCCACCCCTCTCCAGAATACTACGCTGTGTGTGTAGGGACCGTCCCTTCGTCAGGGCTGCCACCTATCAGTCTCACGCCGTCGTATTAACCGTGTAGGTTCGTTATTCCTTCTTTTCCCCGTCCCTTTAGCTGTGTTGAATGGACGGCTTCCGTTTGCTCCCTTTCCCCTTTTATCTCACCCTTAGTCCAGTCCTCTTGCTCGCCGTGGCTCCCGGCCTCTCGCCAGGCCACCAAGCCTGTGGACCAGACCCCTTGATTGGTTATTGCCAAGTTGCCTTCCTTATCCGACTCTTGATAACCCCCATACTTCCGCTCTCGCCCCCCCTGCCTTAAGTTTCCAGGCCCTGCTCTTAAGTCCCGCACGCATCAACACTCTCGAAGGCCAGCCACCCAGAGGCTAGGCCACTTGGGGCGTTAGCTTCGCCCATTCCTTTGTCTCCAAACCTCCATAATCCCGCGTCGTCTCCGCGAATTCGCATGTGCTCGGTCCCAGGGTTGTTCTCTGGTCTGAAAGCTGAACTCAGGTCTTACTTTCCCTTCGAGAAGACGACACAGCTGAGCGTCTCGGTCCGGCACAAAACCGTTGTCCTCTTGCTCAGGAGAGCCGGTCATCGAACGAATAAAGCCCACATCAAAGAGCTTCTGCGGCTGTTCCCGCGACGCGCTACCAGTCCGTGTGGGCCACCGACGCACCTAGTATCCGATCGTCGAAGACTAGATCCTCACTACACTCGACGCCGTTAGTGTTTGCGCCAGCCACAGAGAGTTGCCCACCATGGTTACCGTCGACGGAGTCGACCTTGATGACCGGTACATCATCAAGGTCCCGTACAATGGCACAATCCCTACCGGCGGGGATTCCCTGAGGGAAAACCTAAACATTTTCTATGAGGTAGGCTCAGCTGGTTCCCCTCGGGGGACTTCGATGCAATTACCAGATACATGGCAACGGTCAATATCTAACGCGCCCATTTCTCCGTCTTGATAGACCGGCGATATTGGATGGATGATAACATCGACTGCTCTCGTGCTGCTCATGATCCCAGGAGTCGGGTGAGTGACAGTTTCTCAGCAGAAGCCTCTGTTGGCCGCCGGCTTGCTCAAACATGCCGTCCATGAGCGCCTCGCCAATTCCTGGCGTCGGTGCGCATATCAAGCGCTAACCAGAGGCGCAAAATAGCTTCTTTTACTCGGGTCTCGCGCGAAGGAAATCGGCTCTCTCGTTGATATGGCTGTCAGTCATGGCGACGGCCGTCACAAGCTTCCAGTGGTTCTTTTGGGGATATTCGCTCGCATTTTCGCATACAGCCGGGCCCTTCATCGGCAACCTGGCCAACTTTGGCTTCCGCGACGTCCTGGCGCAGCCCTCAGTCGGCTCCTCCCGCATCCCGGACCTCATGTTCGCCATCTACCAGGGCATGTTCTCGGCCATTACCGTGGCCCTGGTGACGGGTGCCATCGCGGAGCGTGGCCGGATGCTTCCCTGCGTCGTCTTCATGTTCATTTGGGCCACCATCGTCTATGACCCGATCGCCTGCTGGACCTGGAACACGTCTGGCTGGTCCAACAAAATGGGCGGTCTCGATTTTGCGGGTGGAACGCCCGTGCATATCGCCTCGGGCGCCGCCGCCCTGGCGTACTCGATGATGCTGGGCAAGCGGAGAGGCCACGGCACGCATGAGCTCAACTACCGGCCGCACAACGTCACGCACATCGTGATCGGGACTGTGTTTCTCTGGGTTGGCTGGTTCGGCTTCAACGCCGGCTCAGCCTTGTCGGCCAATATGCGTGCCGTCCTGGCTGCCGCAGTCACAAACCTTTCGGCCTGCGTTGGCGGCATCACTTGGTGCGTCCTGGATTACCGACTGGAGCGCAAATGGTCCACGGTTGGCTTCTGCTCCGGAGTCGTGGCCGGGCTTGTTGCCATTACCCCTGGATCGGGCTATGTCCCCGTCTGGGCAGCGGTGCCCTCGGGGATACTCGGGGCGGCCTTTGCCAACTACGCCACCAAGCTCAAGTTCCTGTTCGGGATCGACGACGCGCTCGACATCTTTGCGGTGCACGGAGTGGGTGGGTTCGTGGGCAACCTCCTGACGGGGTTCTTTGCGGCCGACTACATCGCCAGCCTGGACGGCACAACGTCGATCGCGGGCGGGTGGATCAACCAGAACTGGATCCAGTTTGCGTACCAGCTGGCCGACTCGCTGGCGGGCGGCGCCTACTCGTTCTTCATGACGTGCCTGATCCTCTTCGTGATGAACCTGATCCCCGGCCTGCAGCTGCGGGCGACGGAGGAGGCCGAGATCCTGGGCATCGACGACGCCGAGATTGGCGAGTTCGCGTACGACTACGTGGAGCTGACGCGCGAGGTGCTCAACGACGTCGAGGCGGAGAACGCCAGCCGGTATTCGGAGGCCGACGACATCAGCCGGCGGCGCTTCAACAGCACGGAGCAGCGCCACCACCACCACCACCACCACACGGGCGTGGAGAAGCACCAACACAGCAACAGCGGCGGCATACCTCTGGTGGATGCGCGCATGTTTGGCGTCCAGTCTTCACGCTTCAACTAATTCAGCCAACGATTACGATTGTTACGAGGGCGGCCTGAGCCCAAGGGGGTGAAAAAAGGTAAGCAGATAGTCGGTCCTTTGCTTGAATGCCACTAGGCGATCTGCCTCGCGGGTCTGGGGAATTGCATGGTTTTGCTTTCTTTCTTTTTTTTTCTTTTTTTTCTTTTCTATTTTTATTTTTTAGGCGGCTTCCTGTCCGACATTTCTTTTGTATCTTTGAAATCTAAATATCCCGCCCGTTGTGTCAGCGACATTTGTACTTTTACTTGTTCATTCCTATCTTGATTTAATGCTGGGATTGTTTTCGGGCTTTCGTTGTCGTGGATGGATTTGGTTTTGGGCTAAATTCCAAAGCAATGAAGATCGATGTAGCTGTAGCATTCTTGGTCCGATCGCTCAGATGTCTCCATGTCGTCTTCTGGATGGTGATACAATCAATGTGCAGCTGCCATCCCTATCGTTCATCTGATCTGCCGTCCAGCCGGGCCGTTTGCATGGAGGCGGAGATGATTCGTGCATCGATCTTGCGCGCCCCTACCACCAAATGCCCGTGGCGCGGGTTGCTGAGCGCTGGAGATGAGCCTGCACGGCCATTAGGGAACGATGCACGGTTAAATGTATCCTCGTCTGACCCCGGCTGGCGACTGCAACCGCGCACACCGGTTGCGTTCACGCTAAGGCACGCAATTTATGCTTGTTCTTGTGATGACAACTCCGAGATCCGACCCTGCTTTGCTGTGCAACCGCTCCCTTCCGCCATCCTTGCGCCCATCGTTGAGCCCCGACTCCCTGATTGGAATTCTTTTGGTGCCCAAGTCTCGACCCCGACTGCCAGCCAGCCCAAGGGCGGCAGTTTTTATTTTTGGATTTTGTTGTTTTTGTTTTGGTCGTCTCTCCCCTGCCAGGGCCCACCGAGATCATTCGTGATAATCCTCACAACTTGCTTTTTCCGCAGCCCTACCATTGCGCGACGGCCAAGGCTGCTGATTTCCTCATGTCACCACACCCATGAGCAGTCTGTGGCCGGGCCCGCTGTCGTCGGCGCCCTCCTCGTCGGGTTCGTCTTCGGAATCCCTCCGGAAGAAGAGGAGGTTCTTTCGCGCTCTTCAAGCCCCATTCAATCTCTCGCCAGAAGACGATGACCCCGACGACAGGGAGTTGGAGCGACGGAGGCGGGTTCGCTGCTTCTTTCCCCGCCCGAAGAAGGGCGATGAGCACCAGGCAGCAACGCACAGTGACTCCAATAGCAGACCGCAGCACCATGCCGCACAGGAGCCTGCACCCCATCCTCCCAGACCGTCAACGGGCGGCACTCCTGGCAGAGCTCTTTCGGCTCCAACAGGCTCATTCACAAACTCCCCGGCGGAAATCATCAAAGGAACTCCCCTGCACGGATTCAACCCACGCCAAAGCACCACCTCGGCCGACATAACTGACGATTCCTTTATCGAGGAGACCCCTCCGCCTGCTGCTGCATCTGGTGTTGGAGGCGTGCCAGCCACCGCGAGCGCCGCCAAAATCGTGCTGGGTCGCCACAACACGGCCCCGCTCCCCGCAACAGTCTCGGCTGCTGCTCCGCGTACCCGGAGCGTCTCGGCGAACTCGCCGTCAATGGCGACCTCGGACCTCGGGCGCAAGCGGAAGCGGACGATGGCTGGAGGCGGCGAGGGCCGGGTGCCCGAGGAGCGGCGCATCTTCCGGGGCCTTGCCTTCTACTACATTCCCGACAGCGACGTCGCCCCGGCCAGGCGCATCCGTATGGCCAAGGCCGAGCAGTACGGCGCCCGCCGCGTTCGTTCCCCTGCCGAGGCCACCCATGTCATTGTCGACAAGGGGCTCGAGTACAAGGACGTCGCGCCCTTGGTTGGCTCCCTGCTCGCTCCCGGCGCCGCAGATGCCCCGGCAGTCGTTAGGGAAACATTCCCTGGTGACTGCATCGAGTTTCGGGTTCTCCTTAACCCCTTGCAGGACAGATATCTCGTCAGAGGCTGCCCTCGAGCCACCACCCGACCGGCGTCTACGCGTGTTGAGCCGTCGCAGTCGCCACTTGGCTCGCAAGACTCCTTGCAGCTCAGGCCCGCCACGCTGCACAAGCGGTCCAGGAGCACAAACCAGCCATCCAGCACACCTCCCGGGAGGGAGAAGGAAACAGAGAGGTTAACGGGCAGCTTAGTAACGGCTTCAGAGGAAATCGTGATTCCTTCCTCGCAAGAAATACCCGAAGACGAGGATGGCACTCCAGGACTCCACACCGGCAATGTGCAAGAAACCACAAAGGGGAGTCGGGAGGCTGGACTCAAAGACGAACTCGGCACTTATATCGAGCTTGTGGCGCAATACAAGGATCTGCCGCTGGAAGACCGCGATGATGATGCATCTTCGGTAGGGGGGTCCGAACTGTCCGTCTCAGACGGCGAGCAAGACGATCATAACAAGGGTTCAAATGATGAGGGTAGTCGCAGGACGCGGAGCGGCGAGGGCGCATCTAAAACCAGAAGCAAGGCAGCGAGATGGGAGGACGCCTTTGCATGCAGCCACGGTGGAACCAAAAGTGACAAGAAGGCCGAGGCCGAAAAGAACCCAAACGCGCGGACGATCGAGATCCTACAGAGCATGTGCGACTTCTACGATCGTACAAACGACCACTGGCGCACCACGGCGTACCGGAGGGCAATCAAGACGCTGCAGCGGACGACGGACCGCAGGATCACGACGGCGGAGCAGGCGGCGCGGCTGCCGGGGGTGGGCTCGCGGCTGGCGCAGAAGATCGCTGAGATTGCGGCGATGAACCGGCTGCGCAGGCTCGCGCACGCGCGCGTGGACCCGCTCGACGCCGTCCTGCAAACCTTCATGGGCGTCTACGGCGCGGGGCTCGCGCGCGCGCGCAAGTGGATCGCCCAGGGCCACCGCACGCTCGAGGACCTGGCGGCGCGGGCGAGGCTGACGCCGGCGCAGCGCATGGGGGTGGACCGGTACGCGGACCTCAACTCGCGCATCCCGCGGGCCGAGGTCGAGGCGCTCGGGCGGCTGGTGCGGCGCGAGGCGGCGCTCGTGGACCCCGGGGTGGAGGTGCTCATCGCGGGCAGCTACCGGCGCGGCGCCGACAGCTCGGGGGACGTGGACCTGGTCTTTACCAAGAAGGGCACCGTCGGCACGGACGAGATGCTCCCGTTCCTGGAGGAGCTGCTGGCGCGCCTGACGCGGGCCGGGGTGGTGGTGGCCACGGTCGCGGCGCTGCGGACGGACCGGCCGGGAGGGAGCAAATGGCACGGTTGTTGCGTGCTGCTGCGCGGCCCGGGCACCGAGGAGGACGACGAGGCGGCGGCGGCAGGCTCGCGGCAGGTCTGGCGGCGCGTCGACTTCCTGCTGGTGCCGGAGACTGAGTACGGGGCAGCGCTCATCTACTTTACGGGCAACGAAATCTTCAATCGCAGTATGAGGCTGCTGGCGTCCAAAAAGGGGATGCGCCTGAACCAGCGCGGCCTGTACCGTGACGTGATGCGGGGTCTGGGGCGGAGCAAAGTGACGGCCGGGGAGTTGGTCGAGGGCAGGGACGAGAGGAGAATTTTTGAGATTTTGGGGGTCAAGTGGCGAGAACCTTGGGAGCGGTGGTGCTAATGAGATTTTCTTTTGTTTTTTTTTTCTATTCTTCTTTTCTACTTCCTCTTGTTCCGGCTTCCTACCCCCTGATGATCTATGGGCCCATGACATCCATTTCCTTTTTTGTTTGTTTGGGTTTTTAATATCGAGAACAAGGGACAATTGAGGAGGACCGTTTACTTGGACAGCATGCTGGCTTGGGTCCGTTGGCTTTGCCTCTGGTTCTTCCCACTATATTTGGCTTTTGTCCTGTCTTGTCTCGGTTTCGAGGCCCAATACCCCTAAATCGAGCAAAGCCTACCCGCGTCTGCTCCCTGCCGCCCTTGGCAACTAACTGCCCGAGGCACACAGTAGCGTGAATGCACATGCAGTCTCGGGAGCACCGCGCGCGCAGTTGGCTCCGAGTCGGAATTGCGACAGAAGGACGTGAGAAAACGGCCCAGAAGCACCCGAAGCTGGGTGCGCCTCGAGGCGGCTTGCTGCCCGATGCGGAATGGCGCGCGCGGTGGGAAACCCTTACCCTTCACGTTCCCCGCGGACCTACCAGACCAGGGGACAAGGGTCCAGGGCCGCCCGCCGCTGTCGTGTCTGCCCCGCCAGTGCGACGTACAGGGAAAATTTCGATTTGGCCGCAAACACTTTTGGATCAAAGGGGGAAAAAAAACGAATCGCGGTTCGAACTTGATCCCACCCAACTCCCGCATACTGCCCTTTTTGCGGTGTGGAAATTTTTCGTGTTTTCTATTTTTCTTTTTTTTTTTTCTTTTTTATCCTTCCTCGTTCCCTCCGCCCGCGTCCTCTCCTGCAGCCCCGTAAGCCTCTGCCGAAACTGCACCAGAGCAACTTGGACGGCCGTCTTGCTCGCGCCCTCGTTCTGCCGCCGCCGCCTCTGGTCTGCCCCGCCCCGCCACCCGTTCGGGAAAAACAATAAGACCATCGTCCCCAAGAAGGCCATCATGTCGTCTGGAGACGCCATGGACGTGGAGACCGCTGAGCGCCAGCTCAAGTCCATGGACCACTCGGAGCAGCACTACTTCAACAGGTAGGCCTGCCCTTCTCCTTACGCTGGCTCCTTGGCGCCATCCCCGGGCCGGGCCGTCTTCCATCCCCTCCACGACACCTTTTGTCCACACACATGTCTACCCCGTAGCGACCTCGCTAGGTTGGCACAAAGATAAAACAAGATGGTCTGACATTTGCGCCCCGGATCTAGCTACAACCACCATGGTACTGATCCCTAACCAACCCTCGCCGAAGCGGCCCCGCCCGTCCTTCCGCGCATGAGATCGAGCCATTCGTTCTTCTCTTGCTGCCCCTCCCGCGCGCCTGGGCTTGCGCCCATCTCGGCCTAGGTGGTCTGTAGAACCAAGGTTGTGCTAACCAGAAGCGTGTGTCTTGTTTGCGACACAGGAATCCACGAGGAGATGCTGGTGCGTTTTGTCTCTCCCCCCAATGGTACCTTGACGCCATTCCTCCGGATCCCTGACTGACTGGGCATGCGACTTTCTCCACTCTGCAGAAGGACGAGGTTCGCACAAGGTCATACATGAACGCCATTGTCCAGAACAAGCACCTGTTCAAGGACAAGGTCGTCCTTGACGTTGGTTGCGGAACCGCCATCCTGTCCATGTAAGTTGCAGAACCCGTCGAGGTTCCGGGGCTAGGGCCCCAGAGCGACGCTCAGCGCTTACACAGGTGGGGGTGGAATCCAGGTTCGCAGTAAAAGCTGGCGCCAAGCACGTTATCGGTGTCGACATGTCGACAATCATCTTCAAGGCGCGCGAGATTGTTGAGGTGAACGGCATGTCGGACAAGATCACCCTGATCCAGGGCAAGATGGAGGAGATCGAGATGCCCTTCCCCAAGGTTGACATCATCATCTCGGAGTGGATGGGCTACTTCCTTCTCTACGAAAGCATGCTGGACACGGTCCTGTACGCCCGCGACAAGTACCTGAACAAGGACGGCCTCATCTTCCCCGACAAGGCCATCATTTTCGCCGCCGGCATCGAGGACGGCGACTACAAGGACGAGAAGATTGGATGTAAGTCGTTCACGGCCTACCGTGTAGGCCTGAAAAGGAGCGAACATTGTGCTGAACCATCACCGCCGCAGTCTGGGATAACGTTTACGGTTTCAACTACTCGCCGCTCAAGGCTACGGCACTTTCGGAGCCCTTGGTCGACACGGTCGAGATCAAGGCTGTGGTGACGGAGCCGACCAGCGTCCTGGAGCTGGACCTTTACAAGTGCACCACGGCAGACCTGGCCTTTAACCAATCGTTCCAGCTCAAGAGCCGCCGCGACGACTTCATCCATGCGCTGGTTTCGTGGTTCGACATTGAGTTCACGGCCTGCCACAAGCCCATCCGCTTCTCGACCGGCCCCCACACCAAGTACACCCACTGGAAACAGACAGTCTTCTACCTCAAGGACGTCCTAACAGTCCAGGAGAACGAGGAGGTGCAGTGCAGCCTTCAGGTGAAGCCCAACGAGAAGAACCGCCGGGATCTCGACATCAAGCTCGATTATCGCCTCGAAACCACGGACGCCACGCGCACCGCCGAGGGCTCCTGCACCTACAAGATGTGCTGAGCGGGGGGTTCCGAGGTGGGATATCATGTCGCTGAGCTTTGTCGGCTGATGCATGTAATGATCGGTCTGGGCTCCAAAGGAGAGAGAGAGAGAGAGAGAGAGCGAGAGAGGCGCCGATGTTTCCGGCTCGTTTATCCCTGGATATGGGGAGCTGTCGAAGGAACCCGTCTGGGATTTTTTGCCCTTCAGTGTGGCTGTCAACCCATCGACTGTCGCTTTATTATCGTTTTTTCCGTCTTCATCATGTTTCGGAGTTGGGCTAGATGGATATAGCGTTTGGTGGCGGCGCCGTGGGAGAAGACGCGCAGCATTTAGGACTGACGCGCCTAGAGTCGCTCTATGAGACGACAATGAAAGCAAGCGATGAGTATGGCTAGAGCTATATGAACTCACATTGAAATGGCTATCCTGAGAGAACTGGCACGTAATCCCTGCGCTTGTGATCTATTTCCATCTGCATAATACTTGTTACCCATCCACCCGGCGGAACCAGTCTGCTGAACAAGTCCACCCCTTGCTCCATGCTTCTCCCTACAAATGCACCCATGACTGTCTTTTTTATCCAGACTGCAGGCGTGCGCTCTTCTCTCAGTCAATCTACGCAGAGTACTGGGGCTGCTCAACCAGAGCAAGTTGAAACCTCGTCTGTAATCATTATGCGTATACATCTAGCATCATTAGTTTCTATAGTAAATGTGAGTACAGTAAAAGCAGAATGACTTTTCTCTTGGTCGTCCTCTCCAGTCCTTGTCGTCATCTATCTGTCCTGGCTGGTTCTCGAGCCTGGTTCTTTTCCTCTGGTTACGTTTCTGCATTTTTTTTTCCGTCAGAACCTCCCAAATCAGTCTCTTCAGGGCATACTGGCCGAGATTTCCTTTTGAGAGTGCCCTACTCTTCTTTCACAGCTTTTTCTCCTGTTGATTTGATTCTTTTTCTTAGGGGAGATTTGCAACCGCCTGCAAGATAAATTCAGGCCAAAGATCCTGGGGGTTCAGGTCACATATGCTCCATGAGCAGAACAACCCGGCCCTGGCCACCTGTATACCGCCGTCCTCGGGCCGCTACATTCTAGATAGCGCCGCCGTAGGTTGCAATGATGCGCTTGACGTGGTTCGCCAGCTCATCGGCCTCCGTCTTGGTCGCGGCCTCGGCATAGACACGGCAAACGTTCTCAGTGCCCGAAGCACGCGCGAATGAGCGGGCCGAGGTGTACTTCCTTACGACGGCGTCGATCTCTTCCTGGGCGCCGGGCGGGTGCGAAAGGCGGCGCTCGGCGTCGGTGGTTTTGAACAGGTCCTTATCGCGCACCTCGACCTTGACCAGGCGGTTGGGCAGGTCCGTGTACGTCATGGCCCAGTCACGCATGGTCCATGACTTGTGGGCCAGAATTACCTCGACCATGAGCATGTCCGAGATGGCGTCGCCGACCGTCTGGTTAATCAGGTCCGAGCAGGCGGCCAGGGTCTCGAGGGCCTCCTTCTGAGCAGGGCTCTGGGGCTCTTTCTCGCGGAACAGGCGCATGGCGTCGGATGAGAAGACGACAGTGCCGTGGCCGTTGGCCTCAAAGTAGACGCCGATGTCGAAGTTGCAGGCCGCGTGGTGCAGGTGCTTGACGCCAGTCGCGGTGCAGACCACGGGCAGGCGGAGATGCTGAGTGATATAGTTGGTGCTGGCGCCATTGGCGTACGCTGTCTGAACCACGCCGATGCGCACTTCGTCCTCGAGGTTGGCCGACCGGACAAGGTCGCCGATGAAAGAGGCGTACAGCGACGAGATGCGGTCACCGTCCAGCATGAAAAAACCCGTGTCCGGGTCGGTCCAGTAGTAGATCAGCCGGTCGGCGTCGCCGTCGAGCGAGCAGTTGCGCATGCCGGGCACCGGCTGGGGCGTCGGCGGGGCGCGCTGCTTCGTCTTGACGAAATCGGCTCCAGACTGGGACGGAAGAAAGGTCAGTCAAGTGCGGGATGCTACATGACCTTCTCGCTGACGCGGAGAGATCACCAGCAGCATAGGCAGCGCTAGCATGAGTGGTGACTTACGTCTAGGTTCAGAACCTCGGGACGGAGGACGTCATCGTTGACCACCTTGACGTCGATGATGCCTTTGTTGACGTACTTGAGCAGCTCAGACAACTTGGGCCCGCCGACTCCGTTGGCGCAGTCGACGGTGAGGGGACCGTTGACCTTCTTGCCCTTCAGGGCCTTCTCGAAGGCGGCGGCGAGCTTCTTGTAGTAGCCAGCCTCGCTGACCTCGCCGTAGGACTTGGGGGTGCCCTCGGTGTTGGTGCAGCGGACGAGGTAGTGCAGCTGCGGGGTGGTCAGGATCTTGTAGTCGACGGCCTCGGCGTTGACTGAGGCCAGGGCGGCGGCCAGGGCGGCGACGAGCTTGTGGCCCGAAGGGCGGGTGTCGCGGCCGTAGACGACCTTCGCTGGGGCGGCGAGGTCGATCTTGAGCTTGGCAGCCAGCTTGGCGTACGTGTCGGCCAGTTCGGCGTCCGAGGAGCAGTTGACGAGGGCGGTGGCGTAGACCTCCCACTCCTGCTCGAGCATCTCGCCCATGGGGTCGACGATCTTGACGCCGTTGTCGGCGGCGGGGTTGTGGCTGGCCGTGATCATGACGCCGACGGCCTGGCTGCCGAGCTTGCGGCTGCGCAGGGCGGCGAGCAGGCCGACGCGGAAGCTGATGCCCTCGAGGAGGTCGGCCCTCATGCGGAAGCCGGCGGTGCCATACGTGTAGGGCTTGCCGTCGGGCAGCGGCACCAGCGGGTGCTTCTGCGACGCGGCGACGATGCTCTGGGCGGTGTCCATGGCGGCGGAGCGGGCGGTCGATTGCTGGGTGCGGATGGAGCGAGGACTGCGGGCAGCCAAAGAGGGGACAGAAAGACGGTCAGGGCTGGTGTTCTGGGCCGGGCTGGGTGGGAGAGGGGCAGTCGGGGGAGCTTAAAACGCCAGCTGCAGCTGAGGCGAGCTCCCTCGGCGCGCGCCCGCAGGCTCCGCCCTGTGAGCTTGATTCTTGATTGCATGGCCAAGCCCGCGTCCGCCCCAGCGCGCGGCGGGGTAATTCAACCCATGGCGTCCGCTGGCCGACACAGCCAGCCCCACCACGGCGCAGTACTTCGCGGTACATGGCATGGTGCCCAGCTGTCCGTGCCATCGAGGCCAGCGGCGCTGGACACGGGCGGCAGCATGGCGCGCTCCTGCACGTCGTCCAAAGCAAGAAATCATCTAGCCACGCACCCACACCAGAGCAATCCAGACCGCACTGCCCAGGCGGAACCGCGGCGCCGCCCCTGGCACCCGAGTGCCGTGACGCCATACCGCTGTTCGGTGGCTCGACTTGCTGTTTCAAGTTAAGAGCCTCCATTTCATCTCGGTAGGGCGGGTACCTGGGACCTGAGTGGGGCGGGCCCAATCAGCGATGCTACTGTAATTACCGCGTCATGTGACCTGGCGCTTTGCTCGACCTGGGAGACGCGCCAGTCGACGCGACGAGTTTCCGGCTTCCATATCCAACCCCGCCACCACCCACCCACCCACCTCACCTCCTTTGTCGGCCCTGCATTGCAAGCACCACGATTGCTTTGCCCCCTTGTTGTTGCTACCGAGAGTTCCCAGAGATATACACTCTGACCTGGGTGAATTTCTTCTATACACGCGGCCAGGATGATTGCTCGCATGCCCTCACCGTAACCAACCGAGCCCGGTCTTCAACCCCCTCAACCCTTGCTTTCTATCTTGCTTCCCACTCCATCCATATGATCCCGCCACTATCGTGCCTCACTAAGTGATGCCGGAAGAGGAATCTGCCAACCCACTGCTGCTCCAGTGGGTCAAGGAGTGGTGGGAGCTCGCCCGCGAGCGCAACTCCAAGGGCGTCACGACCTACAAACATGCATACGACTCGCTCAAGGCATGCCCTATTGCCTTCACACACCCCTCGCAGCTCCAGCAGCTCCGCGGTTTTGGGCCTGGTCTGTGCGGTCGCCTGACCGATGCCTTGAAAAAACACTGCGAGGAGAATGGCCTTCCCATGCCGCAGGCCCCATCAAGGGCGAAGGCCTCGCGCGCTGCCTCAAACACCGCACAGCTGGCCGACGGGGATGAGGAGTCCGGAGCCTCGGGGCCCACGCGCAAAAAGCCCAGGAAACCCAAGGAGTACGTCCCGGCGTACAGGACGGGAGCCTATGCCCTCATCATGGCTCTCTCCTCGACGGACCAGGACACGCAGGTCGGGCTGGCCAAGGCCGAGCTTATCGAGCTTGCCCAGCCGCACTGCGACTCCTCCTTCACTGCCCCGAGCGACCCGACCAAGTTCTACACGGCCTGGAACTCCATGAAGAGCCTGCTGCAAAAGGAGCTCGTCTACGAGAGGGGTCGCCCGCTCAAACGATATGCTTTGACCGATGAGGGCTGGGACGTTGCCACGAGAGTCAAGGAGACGGCCCAGGCCCGGGGCGGCGCCTTTGGATCCACAATATCCACTCGTGGGGGAACTGGTAGTGCGGGAGACGCCGAGTCTGCGCAGGCTCGGGCTACGCGCCCGCCGCGCATATCTGATGATGTCACCGGAGTGGAAGACGGCGACGAGGATGGGGTTGAGCGGCAGCCGCCCCCGCATTCGCAGTACAGTGATATCGTCTCCGACGGGCCTGTGATGTCAGACGATAACTCGCTCCCGACCTTCACCCCGATCCGGCTGCTTCCTGGTTCGTTCAAGGTGCACCTGGTGCTCGACGTGCGCGAGGTCAGAGCCAAGACGGACAGGGACTATATGCAGCAAGAGCTGGCAAAGAAGGGCGTCACGCCCATCATGCGTAGCCTGGAGCTCGGCGACGCGCTGTGGGTGGCCAAGTGCGACGACCCGACGCTCCTCGGCCGTATGGGCGCCGAGGGCGACGAGGTGGCGCTGGACTACATTGCCGAGCGCAAGCGGCTCGACGACCTAGTCAGTAGCGTCAAGGACGGCCGCTTCCATGAGCAAAAGTTCCGTCTTCGGCGGTCCGGGCTGCGCAACGTCGTCTATATCGTTGAGGAGATTACCATGGACAGCCAGTACTTTCAACGCTACGAGGAGATGGTGCAGTCGGCTATCGCCTCGACACAAGTCGTCAATGGATTCTTCCTCAAGCGGACCATGAAAATGGATGAGACCATTGCCTATCTCACCCGCCTGACCCGCCTGCTAAAAGCGCGATACGAGAGCAAAACTCTGCACGTCATCCCTACGCGGGTACTAACAGCGAATAACTACCTACCTCTACTCGCACACCTGCGCGGCGACAATGAGGCGGCGGCGGCGGAGGCTGCCCCTCCCACCTCGGCAGTGCGGGATTACTACATCAGCTACCCGGCCTTCGCTTCGCTGGCGTCCAAGTCGGATATGATGACGCTGAGGGACGTCTACCTCAAGATGCTCATGTGCACCAAGGGCATCACAGGCGAAAAGGCCATAGAAATCCAGAAGCGGTGGCCAACACCGTATGATTTCGTCAAGGCTTTTGAGGCGTGCGGCGGCGATGATGAGGCCAGTAAGAAGCGGAAGCGCGAGATGGTGTCGGGCCAGATGGCCAACCTGCTTGGTCGGAAAAAGATCACCAAGGCCTTTAGCCAGAAGCTTGCCGAGGTCTGGGGCGATGCCTGACGCCTTGGGATGTCCCATCTTCTGTCTGCTCATGCCCAGTATATACTGTGTTTGATTATCATCTTCTCCCTGTTTTATTTTTGTGTTTTTATGGCATTCATTCAGCCGCCCAAATGAGTCATCTCATGCCGCCACCCTACTCGGACTTTGCGCCGAGCCGCTGGGACACGATGCCCTCGAGAATATTCTCGAGGTTCTGGCCGGCGCCGAGCGAGCTGATGTAGCCGGCCATGCTTTTCTCGGCGTACTTTGCCAGCACGTCGACCTCGACGTTGACCGAGTCGCCGACCTTCTTCTGGGCCAGCACGACGCGCTCCTGGGTGTAGACGATGAGCATGACCTCCCACCAGCCCTCGGCGTCGTTGACCTGCGTGACGGTCAGACTGGTGCCGTCGAGGGCGACGTAGCCCTTGCGCACGACGTACTTCATGACGTTTGCCGGGTCGCGCGGCGCGAATCGCATCGTCACGGCGTTGCCGTCGGCGCGCCGGTCCGCGATGGTGGCGACGGTGTCGACGTGGCCCTGCACAAAGTGGCCGCCCATGCGCGTGTCGGCCCGCACCGCCCGCTCCAGGTTGACGCGCGAGCCCTGGGCCAGGTCGCCCAGGTCCGTCACCCGCAGCGTCTCGGGCGCGACCCCGACGCTGAACTGGGCCGGCGTGAAGGAGGTGACGGTCAGGCACACGCCGTTGACGGCGATGCTGTCGCCGTTGTGGCAGTCGGACAGCAGCGTGCTGCCGTCCGGGAGCGAGATGGTCAGCGACGTTCCCCCCGTGGCATCTTGCTTGTTGAGCTCAGCGACCACTGTGGTTTCCTTATTGCAAGAGCGACGGGGTTGTCGTTTGATGGTGCAAGCAGTTAGCAGGACAGTTCCACTGCGAAGTTTTCTAGTTTCCCTTTGAAATCTCCATGTGTCTGTTCACATCCAAAAAAAAAAAAAATAAAGCCGGATGTTTTATATTGCAACAGATGGTGTGAGTCAACGCGTCCCGCTCAGCTTGGCTCTGACGCACCTCCGATCTCTTCGACAATTCCGGTGAACATGGTCTCGTTCTCTAGGCCGCGTGCGCCGGGCTCGCTGTGTAGAATGGCGTGCAGAACCTGCGAGAACTCGTCAGGCAGACCGAGTCGAGTTGTGTACCAAGGATATGCACCAGCAGCTAGCTGTACTTGTGACCAAACGGACGTTGTCAGGGGCGATCTGCGAGCTGTCTTTGTCCTGCGAGGGGCGACCAGAGAACTTTATTTCGGGTGGGCGCGGATGGAGATATTTCCCAATCACCCAGCAGCCGGTCGTGCCTGGGACGGGATGGTGGGGTTTGGCGATTTAGCACGTAATTGATGGCGAGGCGCCTGTGGTACGCTGGATGCTGTTGTAAGCACCAGTCGCGGCAGTGGCTTCAGGTGGGTGCCAGGAGCTGGAGCAGGCGAATAAATGGGTGTATTCTCGACTGGCTGCAGCAGCCGAGCGAGCCTTGCACCACTCGCTCGCCCGGATTACGGAGCAACTTGTAAGTACCAGCTTCTGCCCAATTTCCGCAACTTGCCAACGGCTTCCATCGCGCTCAACTCCGGCGCATCGACCCGTCGCTGCCGGCAAGGCTTTGGACGGTGACGGGCGACGAAGAAAGTATTTCTAGTCACCCAAATGACAGCAAGACTGCGAAAAATAATGATAATAACAACCAACCTACACATGAACGCAAACAACGACGCTTTTCTTTTCGCTACCCGAATTGGCCCTGTATCCGGTGATCGAGGCGCTTGCCTAGGAGGAGGCTCCACAGCCAAGACGTCCTGGTCCTTTATTTTTATTTTTATTTGTTTTGGAGCCAACCCCCAATTCCACCACAGTTCACAGCATCGAGGCAATTGTTCAAAGGCCGTCCAGTACCAGCCTAGCCCACTGTAGCCCCCTTGGCCAGCAGACCCCAGCACCCGCCACAGGGACACTTGCGCTGCTGAGCCACCACAAACGTCACGGCAGGCTTGTGCGCCGTCACGTCCTCCATGACCGCCGCGCACCGGACGCATCGCCTGCGCTGCGGGATTCCTGTTGATCCGGGCCCTGCTCCTCCAGGCTGCTGCTGCTGCTGCGGCACCTGTCCTGTCGCCATGCCGTCCTCCTTGGGGGCGAGCTCAATCTCGGAGCGCTTGAAGACGTCGAGGTGCTTCCCCCGCGCCCGTCGTGCCTGGAGGCTGCGCGCGTCGTCCAGGACGTCGAGGAGCGCAAAGTCTGCAAAGAAGAGCTGCGCCCGGTCCGTCTGGGCCCGGAAGGCGGGCAGGTCGACCTCGAAGAACTTTTTGAGCACGGGGATGAAGGCGCTGGGAGGCGCATTGCCCAGCAGTATCGTCATCTCGCACTGAGCCTGTGCCCGTTTTACTGCGTGGTCGGCGCCCCCCTGCTGCTGCTGCTGCGGCGTCTTACTGCCGTTAGCTTGCTGCTGCTGCTGCTGTCTCTGTTGCGACCCGAACTGCCGCTCCGCCAGAGGCCGCAGTGTTGTCTCGTATGCGGACCGGATGTCACGCCCCAGAACCGAAAGCAGCTCGCCAAACTCGGCCACCTTGATCAGGCTCGAAGAGGTGTAGCGCTGCATGCGCTGATATGACAGGTGTAGGCGGTTGCTAGAGCTGTCCTGGCCCGGCAGCTGTGTGTAGTTTTTCTCGTAGTAGTCGGTGGCTCGATGGCTCAGCGAATCCAGGTGGATGAGGCGCTTGCAGGCCGCCTGGATGAAGCCCCTGGTGGAGGAGCACAGCAGCAGGTGGAGGGCGACGTCGTTGTTGCGGCTATGCAGATACTCCATGACGTTCTTCCACTCGGCCGGGTTCAGCAGGGCCTCGAATTTATCGTCGTCGGCAAGCTCGAAAAGGCTCTCCGTCAGCCACGAGAGCACGTCCAGCGTCCACTTGGAGCACGTCGCCAGCGCGTCTACAACGTCGGGCTCGTCTAGAGGCACGAGCTTATCCGCCTTGTATGTGTGGCTGGCAATGGTGATGAGGATGACGATGCTGCGGATGCCAAGCGCCACGGCGCCGAATTTGCCAGCAAAGGAGCGCGGGCGGTACTCGCCAAACAGGCCCATGTGATGTAGGATGCTGAGGCAGAGCTGCAGGTGGTGGTTGCGCACGAGCTGGTCGTGGTGCGCCTCCTCCGAGTAGTCGATGTGAATCTTGAGCATGCGTGCCACCTCCATGACCCAGTCGTACGCGAACCGGGGCTTGTTGACGAACTGGCGCCCGATGGCCAGGATGTCGTCGTAGTTGGTTTGCGACGATGCCGCCGAGGCCACGGTCAGAGCAAGGCCGGCCACGACGGCGTAGTACTGGGCGTCTTGCGTGTTGGAGCCGATGTCGGCAGCAGGGTAGCGCAGGATGTTCCACCTGACCTTTGAGTCTTCGCCTATCTGGACAAAGGAGCAACCCGTGGGCGAGAAGGCCGCCTGCAGGCAGGGCATCTCGTCGGCGAAGTGGAAGCCCAGCCCGTCCAGGGTCGAGATGCGCTCGAGGTCCGGGCTGGCGTACATGACCTCGAGCGTGTACCGGTCACGGTGCTGGACGGTGCCGTCGCTGAAGGCGAGGCTGACGACCCTGCCCGGGTGCAGCAGCTGGATCGACACAACGACCTTGTCCAGCCAGATGGTGTCTAGCCGGCGGAGGCGCGTGGCCGGCTGCGTGGGGGAGGCACCGGCGCGAGAGCTTAGCTTCTGGAAGGCCGGATGCAGGGCCTGCGGCTGTGCCGACTGCGCCTGGTCGCCCACAATCTCCCAGACGTCCAGCACGCTCTGCACGACGTGGCTAAAAGGGGATGCGTGCGAGCGCACGGCCAGGATGAGCGGCGGGACGAAGCCCTGTTGACTGTTACTCGCGAGGGCGGTGGGTAGTATCTCCAGCAGCGATATATGGGCCATGCATGCATCCAGGGGAGGTTCCGGGCCCGGCGCCGGCGCCTCGAGCGGCATCCAGCTCGCGACGGCCACGCGCTTCTCCTTGAAGGATGGGGCCAGCGGGTGTGCGTTTGGGGGAGCCTGCTTGTCCATCTGCTGTGGCAGACCCCAGTTGATGGCGACCTTGACGACCTTCAGCAGGCGGGAGGCGAGGGCGAGGACGATATACAGGCTGCTGGTGCTTCGGTCGGGGCAGATGGAGGCGTGGGTGATCAGATCGTCGGAGCTGCCGAGTCCCTCGAGCTCCAGCGAAGTCTCCTGGATCTTGTTGTTGGGCTGTGAGTAGAACATTTTGAGGACGCCGCCAGCGGTGATGCACACGAAGGCGCTCTTGGACGGGTTGGGGTGGGAAGGCCCGATGGCGGGCTTGTAAGAAGTCTCGTAGCGCCAGCCATTGCCCTCGCGCACGGCAGGGCCCTGCAGGGCCGTATACTGCTGCTTGCCTGGGGGTGCTAGGGGCAGCCAGTAGCATCCAACGACTGCGTTGAGCTCGTCGACCGGGTCGTTGTCCCATGCCCTGGTGGTAAAGGGGCGATTGAGGCTGACGGGGCAGTGGACGAAGCTGACGCGGCCGACGTCGTCGATGACGGCGAGCTCGGGCGCGGCCGACGCGGCCCAGGCAAGATGGGCAATCTGGCCGACGCCGGGGCCGGGCGCGGGGGCAGAGCCAAAGAAGCTGTAGGGGGTCGGGTCGCTCAGCCCCCACGAGGCATCGTCCGGGTGGCTCCGGAGGTAACGCATGCTGACGGAGCGGCCGTCCTGCGAGACCGAGGCGATGGTGCCCTGGCGCGACCATGCAATCTTCTGGCAGCAGCCGCGGCCCCGCATCTCGTCGAGGCGCAGGAGCAGCTGCTTGCTCGGCGGCGGGCGAGGGGCCGACATCAGGCCGACGGCGACGGGGTCGCCAAACAAGTCGACCTCCTCCAGGTCGACGGCCATGGCCGGGCCCATGGCGGCATCCATCGTGCGCGAAGCGTAGTCGCCCTCCACAGACGCGGTCGCGAAGGAATGCAGGAGTAAGACTATGCCAGTGCACCGGCCCTTGGCATGCCTTGCTATGGATGTATGGCCTTACAGGGGTGGCAGGAGAGATATGCCCAGATGTCACGCAAAGGCACGCAGCACAACGTACAACATGCTGCTGCGACGAAAACCTGGCTGAGAAGTACACACGGCGTGGATGGGCAGACGGCGATGCATGCAGCTGGGCTGAGCTGTGCTATGCTGTGCCGTGCTGTGCAGCAGGCCGTGGCGGAGGAGGCAATGGGATGATGGCCAAACTCTGGCGAGGCTGGCGCCACCAACCAAAACACAAGGCGCGAGAGCGAGGCGGCTGTGGCTGCTTGGTTGACACAGCGCTTTGTTCACCGGGCTGGGCAGCTGTGACTGCGTGCCGTGCTGCCAAAAAAGAGCACTGAAACTGATTGGCCCGCCACCGGAGGGACCGCCCGGTGGGGATCTGGCATCTGTCGGGTGGGGAACCCCCCCCCCCCTTGAAAATTCGATCTCATGGGAGGGTATCCGAGCAACCAACCAGGCGGGATTGGCGAGAAAGACGGTCAAGCGCAAGCCAGCGAATGCACAGCTACCGTCCTGTGCGTCATGGGCATGTGGCTGGCAGCCGCGCAGGGGCCCACAGGCCGGTTGGAAGCCATTGGCGCAAGGGGCCTAGGTAGGTGCAACATACCTTGCCCAGCTGCCATTCCGGGAGAGGGGGGGCTAAAAGAAGAAGAAGAAAATAATTGCAGAGCAGGATAGAAAGGATGGAACAGCGCGCTTGCTGTGGCCCTGCCGGAAGCGTAAGAGCCGCGGTGAAGGCGCGTTCATGGTTCACGCAACATGAAGCTTGCATTTGTTGCGACCGAACTGGTGGTTTGCCAATTGAATTGTCTGTGCCTGTGTCTGTGTCTGTGTCTGCGCCTGTGCTTGGGGCCGGTTCCCACGCCGCCGCCCCTGTCCACAGGCCAAGTCGGGAACCCTAACAGCGGACGTGTCGCCCGTGTTGACGCACCCGTTCTCGCCTTCCCTCCTGGGCCGGCGGGTTCGAAACACGCGCCACACCGCAGCAGACAGGCAGGCAGACACGCACCCAGCCCGACAGCACGCGGCTGCCGGATTCGGGCGCACAGTTTACGGTGCACAGTGCCGTTGCAGCGTGTCGCCCGCACCCACCCCCGTCAGCCTGTGCTTCGAGTCCGCCCTCCACTCCGCCCCACAGGTCAACAGAGCAGGCCCGCGGGAGCACAGCCAAAAGCAACCTCCGCAACAGTGCCCTCGCTCAATCTCCCGACTTTCTCTGCCCTCCAAGTCTCCCGCTGCCAGCCAAAACACCTCGTCCCTCGCGCCCCCGCCGGCTCGTCGTCCCGTCCCTGTCCCGTCGACATGCCCCGACTCTAAATATACGTGTCCCGCCCGCCCGACCGCCGACCGACCGGCCTTCTTACCCTCCCACTCAATAATAATTCTCAGCCATGATATAGACTCGAGACAGTCCCACGTCTTCGCTCTCTCGTTTCCAGGCCCCCAGCCCTCCCTGTAAATCTCTCTCGTGGCGACGACGGCCCAGACGACGCGTCCCGTCGCTCCCCCTTGCTACAGCCGGCCTGCGCGCCCTACCTCCCCGACCCCGTCCGCCCCGTCCATGCCCGACGAGCCTTCTGTCCCGCAAAGGGCTGTCAAAGCTGCGATGCTTTCCAATGGCGCCGCCACCCCGAAGCGGACCCCTCTGCCGTCGTCCTCGCCGCTCTCGTCTGTGGCCGCCTCCTCCGCAGGCACTCCCTCCTCTCCGCTCTCTGTGCTCTCCAATTCGCCGTCTCTGCCCTCGTCACCACCTCAGTTTGACGCGTCGAGGAGGTATCCCTCGCCGAGTTCCACCGACACAACGCACTCGGGGAGCGCCTCTCCGATGAAGTCGCAAGACGCCCCGGCACGTCGCCCGCTGCCATCGTCGTCGGCCCGGTCGCTGCAGCAGGAGATTTGCGCCCGTACAGACGGGCCCCCTCCGGCAAAACGCCGCAGGGTCCAGTCCTCGGCGCCCAAGAGACCGCGGGAACGCACGACCGAGTACCTCGACCTGGAAAATACGGGCGAGAACCCGGACCAGGATGAACTCCTCACCCGCCTCATGACCGCCCTGCGCAAGAAGAAGCGCATAGTCGTGATTGCCGGCGCAGGCATCTCGGTTTCTGCAGGCAGTACGTCGTGACCGGCTCCTTGTCATCTTGCTCAGATGGAGCACACCACGTGCCCAGAAACAATTTGCTAACACGAAATCTATAGTACCTGATTTTCGGTCTTCGACTGGCCTTTTCACGACCCTGAGGGGCCAGCACAAGCTAAAAGCGTCGGGTAAACATCTTTTTGATGCCTCGGTCTACAAGGACGACTCGTCGACCTCATCCTTCCACCACATGGTGAAGGAGCTGGCCGCATTGACCGAGCGTGCCAAGCCGACGCCATTTCACCACATGCTCGCCTCCATGGCCCAGGAGGGGCGATTGATGAGACTGTACACTCAAAACATCGACTGCCTCGACACGGGAATGGAGCCGCTCAAGACCGAGGTTCCTCTGAGACACAAGGCTCCCTGGCCCAAGACAATTCAGCTTCACGGCGGCCTGGCCCACATGGTGTGCACCAAGTGCGGACGCCTACAGGACTTCGATCCGAAGTGCTTCGACGGCCCTGAGCCTCCGCCGTGTTCCATCTGCGAGGCCAATGACCAGGCGCGTGTCGCCTGCCAGATGCGCAGCCACGGCGTCGGCCGCCTGCGGCCCCGCATCGTACTGTACAACGAGGACAATCCCGATGCCGACGCCATTGGTCAGGTCTCCAATGCAGACCTTCGCCGTCTACCTGACGCCGTCATCGTTGTAGGCACCACCTTGAAGATCCCTGGCGTCCGTCGCCTGGTCCGCGAGATGTGCAAGGGCACGCGCAGCCGCCGCGATGGATTTACTGCCTGCATCAACATTGACGGAGAGCCCCAGGGCGCCGAGTTCAAGGACTGCTGGGACGTCGTGGTCAAGGCTCGGTGCGACGATGTGGCGGAGCTCGTGAATTTACCTCGCTGGGACCAGACGAAGGAACCGGCCGAGGATGACAAGTCCTGGGAGGTCACGTCCGATCTCGAGAATGCGAGGCGGCAGCATCACTCCAAGGACCCCATCGTCACCATTCTCCCGCCCTCCGCAGATTCTGCACTTGCTTCAGATGCCGCTTCGGTATCGTGTGCAGTTGCGGAGGCCAAGTCCAGGTTTGTCAAGCATGTGCAAGGGCAGGAAGGGCGCGCAATCGGCGGGATTCCCACTCCCAGCGCAAGCCCGCGGCTGGAGAATGCGCGACCTGGGCCGAAGCCTGCTACGTCTTCTTCTCGCGCCAAGCAGAGCACGCTCACGTTTGGGAACCGAAAACGGGGGAGGACCGAGGAGGCGGACAACAGCGCCGCCGCCAAGAAGCCGGCCGTTAAGGCCAAGAAGCCTAGGCAAGCTGCCAGCAAGGGCGCTGTCAAGAAGGCGGCCAAGCCTGCCGCTGCCAACCTCACAAAGACTTTCAAGGCTACCAAGGCGCGGTCCGCGAACGCCTCGGCAGCGGAAAAGAAGGCCATGGCTCTTTTGATGACTAAACAGGAGCAACAAGAGCCGTCCCCGGAGCTTTCCTCGCCTACGGCTTTCCCCGAGGACAACCAGCAGCTCCCTTCACTCCGCCCAGGGACACTGGCCAAGCTCGCGCCGGCCCCTATTATCACAATGGCAAGCCCCCGCCCAAGCAGTTCGTCTTCAGACACGGAGGACGACGGCGGTCCCTGCCGCGAACTTCTGGGCTCGGCCGAAACCATCTCGCCCAAATCTAAGCCTCGGTTGATGGGTCACCTGATTGATTAGGAGGCGGTCGGTCAGCTAATATTACTATGGGATTATTGGGTTGTTGCATTTTCTGTTCTGTCCTTCGACTTCCTGCTCACTAGGGTTGTAGGATTGGCCTGGTTTGGTTCCAGAGCCACAATATCTCTTAGATTTGTCTTTTTGGCGGGTACAAAGGGTCTCTTCGGACCCAGGTTTTGGCGAAATTGGCATTGCATCTGGGCTGGGTTAGATACCAAGGAACTGCTCTGGGTGCAGTTTGCCTAGCGAGATGGCAGTCGTGTCTGCATAGATTATCGGGGTGATATATAATTCGATTGAGAAACGAGTCTCTTGATCGTGCTATTACGTTTATTTCTAATGATCCCGCTAGGCCCTACCATCCCAGAATACCAAAGCTTTTCATCGAACCCAAACCGAAGCCCGGCGGCGACTCCGACCAATGTGTTGAATGTCGGAGTGCTGGCTCGCTGGCCCACTCTGCCCGACGCCCAGCGGAAAATATGAAAAAGCGCCTTCCCAAAATATAATATGTGCAGCGCAACCGAGTTGTTTTTTTAGGGTATGTTACATCTCCGGGTCTCCACGTGATTTTTGTGTCAGGGGTTCGAGTCTGGAAAAGCAAGAAAACGCGCAGAGACATGGGAGAGAAGAAAACCAGAAGCAAGATGGAACAGGGAAAAAAACGCCGATGTCGACATGCTGGCTCCAACACTACGCCAGACCAAATGCAATATCAAAGAGCAACAAAAAAGAAAGAAGTAAAAAAGCAATACCGACAATTATCGTGGTGGTAGTATAGGCTGAGAAACAAAGACTAAAGAAACGGAGACCAAGAAACGATAATCGGCCTGACAGATAGACGAAGAGTCGGTACGGTGTACTTGGGCTCCTTTTATCAAGAGAACATCTCCAGAGCGTAGTGGCGTGCATGTGCGTGCTACAATCATGGTACCGTCTATCCCGGGGTTGAGCTCGATGGACCGACTCCCTGCCATGTCCCAACAGGACCAAGACGAGAGAACGCTTGCGATACCCATCTAGTACGGGTTGTGTCGGTGCGGGCTCGGGTTGTGGTGCCATGACTGTCGTCCCCGGTCAACAATATCCCGCCGGTCCACCTTCTTGAAGCTAAGGCGGTCACCATTCTCGTATGGATAACGACGCCTGGCATCCCGATCGTCCCACTCACGGTCGCGGTCACGACGGTCATCGCGACGGTAGTGGTCGTCCCCGTCGCGACGATGGTCTGACGTTCTGCCGCCCGCGTCATGTCGAGCTGAAGAGTCTCTATCTGTGTCGATCTCACCGTCCTCTAGGTCGCGATGATGTTTCTTGATCTTGGGGGTCGACGAGAGCTCCCCCCTCGCCTGTTGCTTCTCCTTCTCTTTCTTCTCCTTCAGCGTCATATACATCTTTGCCAGTTGCTTGCCCGACACATCCACCTCGTGCACAGGCCAGACGGAAGACAGGAAATCCCTGCAAGGAGAAACAAAATGGGGTGGTTAGTGGACGCAACCAGCAAAGTGGTGGGAAACGCCAGACCAGGCTTGGGAGGAATCATACCAGAATCGAGGCATCAGCTCTTCCAGCTGATCCGCCGACACGCCGTCGTTGTTAGCCTTCATGTCAGCGAAGCAATCACCGATATGCTTTAGCTCCTCGCCCATGATCCTGGCACGCTCTTTGGCGTTTTCGATCCTGTCAGCCGTTGTGTGCATGATCTTCTCAAAGTTCTTGCGCACAGGCTTCAGCAATGACCAAATCAGGTGCTCCGAGTTGGCATAGTCCAGCTTGCTGTCGTCCAGCTGCATCAGCTCCTCGAAACGTTGGACCGCCTTCTCCCGAGCCTTTTTGAGCCGCTCGATGGCCTCAGGATCCAGCTTCTTGCGCTTCTCCTTGTCCTTTCCGTGACGGTCCTCGACCCGACGGTGCTTGCTCCCGCGGTCGTCGTGATCGTTCTCGTGTTTTCGCTTGTGGTCGCGGCTCGGAGTGCCACGGTCGCCATTGCTGTGCGAACGATGGTCGCCCAGCGAGAAGGCGCGGTCGCGGTTACGGTCCTTAGTCTGGCTTGGCCGCTTCGACATTTGCGGCGCGGGTGATGCCGACCCCACGTCGCTCCGGCGATGCCCGTTGATGAGCAGGTTCTTCTTGCTTCGGTGGTGGTTCTCCACCGCCTTTTGAGCGGCAGCATCGTTGGAGTGCTTGGCCAGCAGGACCGACAGGAGATACTCGGACCGGCGGACGAGGTGCACAGCACCAGGAGACTGGATTGTCTTCTCGTTGCCGGCCTTCCGCTCCTCCTTCTTCTCAACCCGATGTTCCTCGAGGAAGAACTTGCCCTCCATCAGCAGCTCCGGGTCATCGCGGATCTGGGCCCACGCGCCAAATCCATACCGGTCAATGCCGACAAGTAGCATGCCGTCCTCGCGGGGTCCCCATTCACAAGAGTAGTGCGCGGCTTTGCTGGCGTCGGGCAGACGGAAAGTCGAGTTGTCGCCGTGCTCTGTGAGCACTCTCCTCAGAAGCTTGAGCTGCGGCGGTCGATCCACAATGGTCTCGGCATTCACCTTCTTGACCTCTCCAAAATCTACCAGCACCGCCTTCTTGTCTTTCTTGGCAATGATCTTGCCGCTTCGCTCCTCTTCCTCGCGGAGCTTACGGGTGTTCTCGTCCAGGGCTGCCCGCGCCTGCGTGACAAGGTCGGCCACGATCGACTGCAAGAACTCGGGATCCCGGTCAGTCAGCCGCGCTTCCTGAAGGACCTCCTCCTCGCGGTCGTCGAGGGAGCCGTAGCGGAAGATCGCCCTGATCAGGTTCCTCGTCTCTCTCTCGTTAAGGGGTCTTCTGGGATCCGACAACAGCGCCCGCTGCTCGGCAAGCTCGTCCTGCTCTTGCTTCTCCCGCTGCCGCTTCTTGGCTATGCGCTCTGCGCGCTCCGAGTCCGCACCGCCACTGCCGGCGCCATGTCGCTTTGCGCCCTTCAACGCTGCCTTGCGCGGAGCGTTCTCTTCCATTGCTTTGGCCAAATAAGCATCGTGCTTCTTCTTGTCTTCCTCGGCCTTGACCATGGCCAGCTGGTCGGCAGGAATGATGTCGTCCCAGTCAAGAGCAAGATCATCTACCTTGACGTCGGTGAAGTGCATCCAGTTATCCCAGTCGATACCTCCGCTGCTCAAGTTCATCTTGTCGTCCACATCCGTCTTCGTAACCTCGGCGTTCTCCAGAATCGAGTCAATGTCGAGCTGCTCCAGCCTCTCCTGGTTGCCCGACTGTTCAAATAGATTCTGCGACCGCATCTTCAGGATGTACTGGATGTCTTCGGCTGTTTTTGCCTCGTCAAGCTTGATGCCTTTCTCCTTGAACTGCTCCCTCAGGGCCTTGCCCTCGTCGGTGACGCCGGCCTGGATAGTCAAGTACTCGAGGAACAGCTTGTTGCGGGCGCGTTTGACAACCTCCTCTTCGATCGTCTGCTTTGCTACCAGCCGATACACATTAACTGGCTTCTTTTGACCAATACGATGTGCGCGAGCCATCGCCTGTAGATCCGCCTGAGGGTTCCAGTCAGAGTCATATATAATGACAGTATCGGCCGTCATCAAATTGATGCCCAGCCCACCAGCCCGGGTAGACAAAAGAAAGCAAAAATCATCGCTGCCCTCGGCGTTGAAGTGGTTGATGGCCATGCGTCGTGGTCCCGCTGGTATTGTGCCGTCGAGTCGTTGGTATTGATAGCCTCGCACGCGCAGGTAGTCGCCGAGAATGTCAAGCATCTTGACCATCTGGCTGAAAATCAGGACACGATGGTTGTCCTTCTTCAGCTTGGCGAGGAGCTGGTCAAGCAGCATCATCTTTCCGCTGCTTGTGATGAGACCCTTGATTGAATCCTCTCTCCGAGTGCTGCCGGCCAGAACTCTCTCCTCAGCGCCCTGGAACATGTATGGGTGGTTGCTGACCTTCTTCAGCTCCATCATGATATTCAACAGAGACTGCTTGTGGCCGCCGCTAGCATCACTCAAAGCAGCGTAGTTGCGCGTCAGGATGTTCTTGTAATAATCAAGCTGGACATCGGAAAGCTCCACGCGGATGATCTTCTCCGTCTTTGGCGGAAGGTCCGACTCCACGGTCTCCTTTGTTCGGCGGAGGATGAAGGGTGCGATGGCCTTGTGTAGTTGCGTCAGTTTGGCCTGTGTCTCGCGGCGTTTTTCCTCATCCTTTTCCGTATCCTCCTCCTTAACCTCTGCCTCCTTGCCTAGCATTTCAAGGTCGTCGTCGATAAGGACCTTGCCCGGGTTTAGGAAGTCCAGGAGAGCGGCGAGCTCGGCGAGGTTGTTTTGGATAGGTGTGCCGGTGATCAGCATCTTGCAGGGGACGTTGAAGCTGACGAGCTTCATATATAGCTGCGACTCCTTGTTCTTCAGCCTGTGCGCCTCGTCCACAGCCAATGCCTGCCACTTGATGGTGCGCAGGAAATCTGCGTCGAGCAGGATGTAGTCGTAGGATGTCACGAGAACATTGAACTTGGGCTTCCTGGGGTTACCGCCAATGAGCAGCTCGTGCTCACGGATGGTGGACCGCGCCGCCTCGGGTCCGAGGTAGACGACGTAGTTGATGTCTGGAGACCAGTTGTTGAACGTGTCGCACCAGGCAGGAATGACACTGAGAGGCGCGACAACCAGGAACGGACCCTCCTGCCCTCGCGAGTTTCGGAGCCAGCTGAGGAACGAGACTGTCTGGACGGTCTTTCCCAGGCCCATCTCGTCCGCGAGAATGACGTTGTTTGCGCGGGTCCAGTTCAGGGCTAGAAAGTTGAGGCCCTTGAGCTGGAACTCCCTCAGCTCCCCGTTCTGGATGTAATCTGGCTGCTTCTCCAGCTTGGTCATCCTCGTCCTTGTGTCTGGGTTGGACTCCTTCCGGTCCGACTGCCACGAGCGCGATGAGCGTTCGATGAACTGGTCGATCTTGTCTTGTGCGTCGTCGCTAATTAAGTGCGCAGCCTCCCACGTGCACTCGTCGTACTGGAGGCCTTTCCACTTGACAAAATACTCGTCACCCTCGTCGCCATCGCGGACGGCGACGACCCGCTCAACCTTGGTATAGTCGTCAAGAGCATCCTGCTCACGCTCGCGGTCCAAGAGCCACTGCTCTTTCTGTTCAGGGCTGACATCGTCTCCAAACTCCATGTCGAGCGAGTACTCGACGATTTTGCGGAAATAGTTCTCCAGTCGGCGGAAACCGCGGCAGCCGTTGACACTCTCGGTCGTCTCCCAGGTGTCGTGAAGGTGCGACTTTCCTTGCCACTTAATAAAGAACTCAAAGTCATGTCGCGTCGAGTCTGGCGATAGCTCAACATTCTCCTTCTTACGATGCCTGAGAATCTTTTCGATGTAGGGTGAGTCGTCCTCTACTTCGGCGGCCCAGTGATTCGGAGTGAGTTCTTCATCTTCAGCGTCATCTACTTCGCTCTCCTGGTAGGCGCCTACGGAGACCTGGGCGGCTCTACGGCTGGACCACCTCTTTTCTTGCAATGCCAGCGCCGGCTGCGCCTCTTGCTGTCGGCGAGCCTTCTTCTGGAAGCTACGCGCACGGGCGCCGCCGTAGTTGTCCGAGTCTGACCCATCGACCGATGTGTGTCGAGCTGGTGTCTCGCGTTTGGATGCTAGAGGTGAGGATGATGGCCTGTCAGCAGAAAGAAGAAAATCTCCCGGCAGCCAAGCAACCATGGAGGATGCGGCGGCAACAGCGGGCGCACACAGGGCTTAGTGTCAATGGAAGGGGCGCGCACAAGGCTGTGAGCGCTCGAGGCGTCTCTTCTTGGTCCCTCTTCGAACAACCGGGGCGACCTCGTCTTCGGAATCGTCCTGGCCATCTTCATCATCGGATTCGACCTAGGGACGTGCTCGTCAGTGATGTATAGCGCGACCGGGTAAGGGGAGACGCAACCTACGATTTTTCGGCGTTGAGTCGGGCGGTTCTATCAATTGATGTCAGCATGTTGCAAGTGGCTTGTATGACCTGTGAGGATGGCAGCATACACTTCTTCTGAGTCCATAGAGCTCGGGGTTTTCCCTCATGTACTCATCCTCGAGCGAGCCGCCAGCCTTGCGCTTGGCGGCGGCGCGTCGCGAGCTGGACGACGAGGAAGACGATGCCTCGCTCTGCTCAACATTTGCGGGGGCGGAAGCAGGACTCTCGGCGGCATCAAATTCGCCGTCGTCGGAAGCATCGTTATCGGAAGCATCGTTGTCGCTCGGCTCCGATGCGTTATCGGAGGCGTTGGCAGTGTGCTGGGCGGCTGGGGAGTCTCCGCTGGCCGAGCCCGGCGATGCGTCGTCTTGCTGGGGGGCTACGTCGGATAGGTCGCTGTCGCTGTCGTTCCGACTCGCGGCTGGGCGGCTCGGGCTGACGGCTACCGGTGAGAGGTGTCCATTCGTCGGACTCGGCTCAGGAGACGTGGACATATCCGCTGGAGAGCGATAGACTGCCTGCTACAAGACGATGGACATGATTAGCCAAGCTTGCAGGGACAGGCGCGGTACAGGCAATGGTGGAGGCGTCGGGCACGGTCTGGCGATGCAAGACCAAGTGTCAAGGGGCTCTTTCGAGGCACAGGAGGCGATATATCCAAGTTGTCGCAAGTCCGGGATGGATTCGATAGGGGCGAGGCTGATGGATGATGGCGAGCAATTGGCGCGCCCGTGAGCAGCTGGGAGCATGCCAGGAGTTGCCAGGACGCGACGAGTATCGAGGAGACGCAGTCCCATCGAGTCTCGCCTGCCCGGAGAGGCCCGGGACGGGACCATGGGCGACGAGGGATGCTACATGGGGGGATACGCGATCGCGGTGGGCTTCGCCCAAGGCTCCAGGGACCAGGTATTTATGACAGGTGCGATATGGGCAAAACAGCGGCCGAAGTCGGCGGGAGCAACTCACAAGTCATTAACGTCGGTGGCCCCCAGGCAGCATTTACATACAATCGGCCCGACGGATTATTTGATACAGGGTGTTGTGTGTTGGGCGTGCTGAGTGTTGGAGTTGGGCGGCCAAAAGAGGAGTCGGGGGAAATATGTGCAGGTGGTGGTCAAGTCCAAGGTTGGTAGAGAAAATTCACAGAGCCTGGCTGGGCCGGTGGGTGGAGTGGGAAAGCACGGAGCATGGGTGGAGGGAGCATGGGGGGGGGGGCGGAAAGAATTGGGTGCAGCGCGCTGCCGAAAACTTTCATGTTGCCAGCGAACGGGCCAAGGCGACCACGCAGCGCACCAACCCAGCAGGCGACCGCCTAACAACCGCCTGGGGCCTGCCCCCACACCAGCCACCAGCCCCAGCCCCAAGCCCAGACGCCTACAAACTTGTCGCGACACGAACAAAGTTGACGGTCAGTATGTTTGTGCCTCAGGCAGCACGCAACGGCACGAGGCAGGGGGCGGGCAGGCTGACCACGACTTATCCTGGGCTTTCGTGAGCTGCCGAGAACGAGACCACCACATTTTTCGAGCACGCACCAGTTTTGAGGGTTTTCTTTCCTTTTTTCTACCTCTTCTCCTCCTTGTCTACTCAGCACAAAGCCTATCTGCGTGAGAAAAGGGGCCTTTGTATTTTGACGGTGCAAATCTTTTAATCCACCTACCTACCACCACAGAATAGAGCCCCGTCCAAAACACAATCAAGAACCAATCCAGCAGCCTCGGACGATAAGCTTACTCTCCCTTGTCTCACAGCTTCTTAGTCTTCACCTTGTCCTCTCAAGTCATCCGAACTTGCAAGGACGATGCTGCCTCCACTAGGGAATCCTCGCTACTATAGATTTCGCCTTTTTGGCCTCATTTTTCTATTATATGCTTGGATTAATGTCTGAACAAGGAAAAGCATTTGCGGATACTTGTTGGGGATGTAGGTCCGCCGCAGTTGTCCCACTCTTGCCGGGCGCCTCGAAATTTTGCGTGGTCTAGCACTACTTATAAACTAGTTCCTCGTTTCCAAAGTGCAATGCTTTATGCGCAGTTCTCCATGGGGAGTCCGGGGATGCTCGATTGATAACAGGGCGGGTTTGGTTAGTGTTGGTCTGAAAGCTGCGCGCAACCCTAAACCCGAAAGGGATCGTCGCGGAAATTGTCAAAGAGCAAGGGGAAAAAAACAATAGGGCTGCAGGCAAGAAAACAAGCATAAACCACACAAAAAGCAAAGAATAACCAGTCGCGTCATGTACCCATGTCGGTAAATAGACGTGGATTCTCTTGCCTGCTACGCCACACACCAGAAGACGCCATTGCATTGCCTGTTCTCGGCAATCGAGACGTCGATATCAACAACCATGGGTGCCGACGAGGCGGGCGGGATCCACTAGTGTCGGACATCATGGGGGACTCTGGTTTATGGTAAAGAAGATGCGATATCACTTACAAAGAAAGACGATATGAGCTGTTGGAGGAGATATGCCCTGGAGGTTGAAAGAAGCTTCTGGCAGTAACCCGAGAGCTGGAGACGAGTTTCGAGAAGAGTTCCAAAAGCTATGAGAAAGGCACCAGAAAGAAGTCCGGGAATAGTATCGGGAGGATGTACCGTCCGTCGGTAAGGATAACAGATTCGAGAACCATTGGAGCGTTTGTTTCTTCGAGCGATACCGAGAACGGCGGCACGGTCTTGTCGCTCAACCGTTTGTCTTTTTGTTTGCGTCAGGACCGTATCTAATCTCCTGCACCAGCCAAAACTCGCGGAATGCCCGCCAACTAGATTCAGCAACAGCACAGCCAAGGGCAACCCCAACCAAAGCCATGAAACCCCCGGAACTACCTGAAGAGCTGGTCCACGCCATTTCCGTACGGCGTCGTCGCCTTCCGCGCATGCTGCCTCGCCTCGCTGCGCCTCCCCTTGGACTGCGGCGGCAGCACCACACTGTGCGCCGACGAGATCGTCGTCGTCGCCATCCCGGGCCACAGGGTTGGGGTTGGGTTCCCGTTGCAGGAAAACGAACGCCACAATAACTGCCAATTCGGGCTGGCGGTGGTGCGAGCGACCACCAGCCGCCAATTTAACTGCAAGCACCTCTTCCTCGACCGGGGTGCCTACGTTCCGGCCGACGAGGCCGTTGGCAACGCCGTTTTGACGGCTCGGTACGCATAGTCAAGATGCTGATGAACAGGCTCGGGCCCTGGTGAGCGAGTCTGCAGATGACGACCGAGTGGACGGCAGTCTCATGGAGGACTACGGGTTTGCGCTTGAGGCTTCATTGAGGGATTGAGAACCAGGCGCTCGCGCAACGCCACAAGACAAGACCAGGGAACAGGCTGACATAACAATTATCAGGGAGGGACTGGGGTTGATGGTTAAACTTAGTCGGGGACCGAGGTGGAATAACCTGCCTGGGCGTATCCATCCTGGCATATATGCAGTTCCATATCCCATCCATACAGTAGAAGCCGGACCACTCCTTCGAAATGTCCCTCTGTAGCAGCCGCCAGCTCGGCTCTGTATTATAAACAAACACGGCACCCGATACCAAACTAGCTCAAGATAATCACCTTAATCTCGCTCAAACTTACTTTTCGTCGCTTGTACACTGTATGCAGCTCAGGTTGCATCAATAGCATCTTGGGGGGCGGCGCTCAATACAGGTTTGGGAAACCATTTTGTTCGGGACGAATGAGAATGTATCTATCCATATGCATGTGAAAGTAGATAAATATGGCCATCTTTGGGAGGAATCGACAGGCAGGCTCACCACAAAGAGCCAACATGCCACAGTCATCATGATTCACTCTCCGTCTTCTTTCCACGGTGCGCTTCTATTACTTGACCTGGCAACGGAAAGCGCCAGATACCTATGTAGGTTTTAGTATTCATTCCGAAGAAACAAGTCATTCTGCAAAGCGGATTTCTTAATCCGTATACTTGGTTGTTCCATCTTTGGAAGCTATTGACATGCAGACTCGGGCATAACTTTAGGGCATAATGGGCAACCTGCCGCGCTAGCCTATCATTTCTGCGCAAATTCCGATGACACCCAGAGAAGGGATCCGCCACTCCAAAAGAAAAGAAGGAAAAAAAATCCAAGTCATTCCTTGCCCTCAGGCAGCCCTGCCCCGCCACAAAATCCTGGAGTGGAGCAAACCCGCCAGAATCACGACTTGATTGATGGGCGGCGGTGTCTTGCAGAAAGAACCCACTTCATGGTTCTAAAACCATTACATCTTCCACCCCGCCCCCTTCTCCCGTTTCGGCTCCTTTCGACCTCAGTTGCCCGTCCGTTGGGTTTGCTTTGCATTGGCTGTTCTGCCACACCGACAGACCTTCGCGCAACCGTTCTTTCGACCACCCAGAGATAATCGCCCAGCGACGTCTTAGGGCAACGACAGCTCGATCGAACCGACGACCGCTCTAGGGGTGCCCCACCCGCAACCACAAGCCCAAAATGTCGGATAAACTTACACGGTAAGCTGCCTCATCGCGCCCGCCAAAACGCCGCCTGTGGCCCATGGATGGCTGTGGCCGCGCGGGTAGCTGGCGATGGTCCTGCGCAGTCTGTACTGACGTTCCAAAACAGTGTGGCTATTGTCAATAGCGACAAGGTACGAATGCGACAGCAGCATCCTCTGCGCGCGCCAACCCCTGATCGCGACCCCGCCCCTCCTGGCCGGACTGTCCTCGGCTCAAGGCCATGCCGACGCACGGGAGCAATCTAACACAGATATTATGGCGCCGTAATTAGTGCAAGCCAAAGGTTGGTGCCTGTCCGTCCTGGTTGGGAAAGATAACAGCGCAGCACTGGTGGAGCGGAGGCGCCTCGCTGTTGGCGACGGACCCTTGGCTGACCTGACCTTCGCGCCGCCCAGAAATGCCGTCAAGAGTGCAAGAAGTCGTGCCCCGTCGTGCGCAGCGGCAAGCTGTGCATTGAGGTGTCGCCTGAGTCGCGCGTGGCCTTCCTCTCCGAGACGCTCTGCATCGGATGCGGTATCTGCCCCAAGAAATGCCCTTTCAGCGCCATCACCATCATCAACCTGCCCACAAACCTCGAGTCGCAGGTCACCCACCGCTATTCGGCCAACAGCTTCAAGCTTCACCGCCTGCCCATGCCCCGTCCTGGCAATGTCTTGGGTCTCGTGGGAACCAACGGTATTGGCAAGAGCACGGCCCTCAAAATCCTCAGCGGCAAGCTCAAGCCGAACCTGGGAAGGTTTGATAACCCTCCGGACTGGGAGGATGTTATCAAGTACTTTCGTGGATCAGAGCTGCAGAGTAGGTTGCTCCCAACGAGCCTGTAGTTGTGCTGCGCAAACAACCCCCAACGACGGCTGACCACGTCCGACATGCACCAGACTACTTCACCAAGCTGTTGGAGGATGACCTCAAGGCTGTTGTCAAGCCCCAATATGTCGATCAAATCCCCAAGGCTCTCCGTGCCGGAACCGACAAGAGCGTAAAGGCTCTGATTGAGGGCCGCCATTCTCTGGGCAACCTGGACGAGGTTCTGGATGTTCTGGGTACAGTAGCCCTTATTTTTCCCATTTGTGCACAACATACCACCCGTACCAAATACTAACGACAGCGGCAGAGCTGCGACACATCTACGAGCGTGACATCAACCTGCTCTCCGGTGGTGAGCTGCAGCGTTTCGCTATCGGTACCGTCTGCGTCCAGAAGGCGGATGTGTAAGTTATACTACCACTTGTCCCCCAAAACCGAATAGCCCATGCTCTGTCTCAACCGCGTTTCCGGATCTTCCATCTCAACAGCCCAGTTGGGCAGTTGTGACTAATCCAACACCAAGCTGACTGTTGCACAAAACGTAGCTATATGTTTGACGAGCCCTCGTCGTACCTCGATGTCAAGCAGAGGCTGAGCGCCGCGCGCATTATCCGCTCGCTCCTGCGGCCGGACGACTACGTCATCGTTGTCGAGCATGATCTTTCGGTGTTGGACTACCTTTCGGATTACATCTGCGTGCTCTATGGCCGGCCTGCCGTCTATGGTGTCGTGACACTCCCGCACTCGGTCCGCGAAGGTATCAATGTCTTCCTGGACGGCCACATCCCGACCGAGAACCTGCGGTTCCGCGACGAGTCGCTCACCTTCCGCATCGCCGAGGCGGCCGACGAGTTCTTGGCCGACCGCAGCCGCTCCTTCAGATACCCGGCCATGGAGAAGACTCTCGGCAACTTCAAGCTGCGCATTGAGTCGGGCGACTTCACCGACTCGGAGATCATCGTCATGATGGGCGAGAACGGCACGGGCAAGACGACCTTCTGCCGTCTCCTTGCCGGCGCGCTCAAGCCAGACTCGGCCAAGAAGGTCCCCGAGATGAAGATCAGCATGAAGCCGCAGACCATCACGCCCAAATTCGAGGGCACCGTCCGCCAGCTCTTCTTCAAGAAGATCCGCACTGCTTTCCTTTCGCCCCAGTTCCAGACCGATGTCGTCAAGCCGCTGAAGCTCGACGACTTCATCGACCAGGAGGTCAAGAACCTGTCCGGAGGAGAATTGCAGCGTGTCGCCATTGTTCTGGCCCTGGGTGTGCCCGCCGACATTTACCTGATCGACGAACCGTCTGCCTACCTGGACTCGGAGCAGCGTATTATCGCCGCCCGCGTCATCAAGCGCTACGTCATGCACATCAAGAAGACGGCGTTTATCGTCGAGCACGATTTCATCATGGCCACTTACCTGGCCGACCGCGTCATCGTCTTCGACGGCGAGCCGGGTATCAACGCCCGTGCCAACACCCCCGAGTCGCTGCTGACGGGCTGCAACACCTTCCTCAAGAACCTCGACGTCACCTTCCGTCGCGATCCCACCAACTTCAGGCCCCGCATCAACAAGGCCAACTCGCAGCTCGACCAGGAGCAGAAGCTGTCTGGCAACTTCGTAAGTTTTCAACGAGCCCCAAACTCCCCTCCCGGCCCCGGCCTCGCGCACGGAGTGTGGTGTCCCACATTTACTGACCAAGCGGCCCTCTCTGCCAACCCTCAAATGCAGTTCTTCCTGGAAGATGTGGAAAAATCATCCTGAAAGGGCGTTCCCAAGGGCACCCCAGGCTACAACCCCCCTCCATTTCTTCAGCATAACAGTCATGATGCATCGGGTCCCGGCGTTGTAGGCGGCGTGGTCGGCGTTCAAAATTCTGATGGGGCGTCTGGTCGTCGTTGGGGCCAAGGGGTCGTCCTTGATGAGGACGGCGGCGAGGACGACGACCCGGACATAATTGCGGGTTCGGGCGGTGAGTAGAGTTCCCCTGTTTCCTGGTCCTACGGTTTCTGTATTCTAGAATGCGTTCTTTGGCTTCCCCCGCACGGTTTCCTGTCTGAGTCCTGCCTTTTATTTCCGGCTGTCCCAGTTTAAAGAAGCTCCCAGCCTCCTCTACCATAACCTTTACTTTCGTCTCTGATACTTGTTTGGTTTCACTTCGCCATATTTTACTTGCCTTTTTTTCTTTTCTTTTTTGAAAATGTAGAGAGGTCTCCGGGGATTCGAGGCAGATTTTAAGACAAGGCCAGGGGGTTGCAGCGGGTAGCATTATCTTGTACCACCGTAGATTGAGGGGAAATGGGCCAAGCAGGATGACTGCCCCCATGAGTGGTTTGTGGAATGGATTGGAAGAAAGACAGTTGAATGGATTTGATATAAGAACGACAAGCCCAAACGATATCTAAGGAGATTAGAGAGATTGCGAGTAGGTCCGCCTAGTGATTGGTTTTGACTTCTCAGGATATGCAAGCGTTACAGTGTGGGTGGCAGCGAGTATTTCCCAGCAAACATGGATAGTCTGCCATTTACTTTGCAGGAACACGTCCATTGACCGGGAGCACACATAAAAAAAAAGACGAAGTATGAATACATCAATTTATCTATTATAACGCGCTGGAGCCCGTCTTTGTCAAGCTTTATAAAGTCTCCTCACAAACGTTTCTCTTTGTATTTACCAAAACACATGATGTTGGGTCGATAAGGAGAAAGAAAGGGTGGATACACACCATGGTCCAATGACTAGCCAGTCCGCTTGGGCCCTAGCGGACGCGGACAAGAAAGACCGGCCCGTCTCCCGGAAAGGGGAGTCGAGGAGGCTGCCAGGTAGGTACCGAGGTATGAGTCGGGTTGAGCGGACAGAAGACCGGGGAGGGACGATCAGGGTCAAGTCACGGCGGGACGCGTGTTTGGACATGCCGACGTTCCATTTTCGTTCGACGAAGGCGAGGGCTTGTCGGACGTCGCTGCAGGTTGAGTAGTGTGATGTCATCTTGGCCCCATCCCACAGTCGGGCCAGCTAGTTGCGAGGATTGTGGGTGCGATACCGATACGTACTGGGCATTCGCAACGTGCCACCCACCCGTCGCCGCGATCCACGGCCGGCTCGCCCCGATGGGGAGGGAGAGCACCAACAATCGAAACAACTAGACGAGAAGACAGCCAAGGAGAGTTTATACGAGTGAGTGGCGAGACGCGGGGGGATCTGCCATCTCGCGTCAGTCCTCTTCGATCTCGCCCTCTTCACTTCCACTATGAACGCCTGCAGGATCCTCCTTGGAAGGCGCCGTTGGCTGGGCTTGTTGAGGGCTTCGGGTATGCTGGCGAGGATTAGCAGCCGGAGCACCCTCGCGTGCCGAGGGCGTCCTCTCTCTGGAAAGATCACGTTTGAGTCTCTGTTTTGGTGTGTTAGCAAGGCGCATTGTCCCGGCTCCAAAAGCCACACGGTATGGATTTCTCTCACCTTGGAGTCTCGGGAGTCCCTTCGGTCGGGCTCGTCCTCTTCACGCCGGCGGCGAACAGACGACGAGCCAGCTGTGGCTCCGGTAGCCGAGGCAGACGAGGCTGGCGCGGCAGGCGTTGACGACGGCTTCTCGTCTCCATAATTAAGCTCATCTATAGGCCGACTTACAGCCCGGCGGTGGTAGATGCGCTCGCGCTCTTCGTCACGGTCTCGCCGCTCACGGTCGTAGTCGTCTCGTCGGGACCGAAGAGGTCGGTCGTGGTCTCGGTCACGGTCCCGCTCACGATCTCTGTCGCGCTCACCGCGGTCCCGGTCCCGTTCGCGATCACGAGTACGGTGGTCCCTGTCCCGGTCCCGGTCCCGGTCTCTGTCCCTGTCTCGGTCTCGGTCACGATCCCGGTCGCGATCTCTGTCGCGATGGCTGTCGCGGTCGCGATCGCGGTCTCGATCCCGGTCGCGGTCTCGATCACGATCGCGCTCCCGCTCCCTGTCTCGGTCGCGATCCCGATCTCGGTCGCGACTGTGATGAGTGTCGGAGCGGCGATCGGCGAGCAGACTCTCTGCCATGCTGGACTTGCGGTAGTTGAGTTCACGCTCGGCGATGGCCTTGCGGCGGTCGGCCTCATACAGATCTGGCTCGGGGGTACGGCTAGACCTAGCGCCGCGTGCGCCACCGCCGTGACGATGCGACCGCTCACCTCTATCCTTGTCTCGGTAGCTACCGCGGTCGTCTCGGTCGCGACGCCTCTGGCGGTCGCGATCCTCCTCCTCCCTTTCCTTGAGCCTTCGGACATACTTCTCAAACGCGCCACGCCTGGCGTCCTCAGACAAAACAGCCTGAAACTCGTCACTCTTCTGAAGACGGGGCTTGATCTTCTCATACGAGTCGTTTACGCTGATGGGTGGGTCCATACGCTTCATGTACGAACGCAAATCGTCGAGGGCCCTACGCTGCTGACGCTCCTGTTGGCGTTCCTCGTCTGTCTTTTTATCCTTGCGCTTCTCTTGGAGCTGTTGTAATGTGAACCAACGGTCAGCACATTTGCACACAGAGGTACTGGCCAGAACATGATCCAAGGGTCAAGCGCATGACGCAACAGCAAGGAAAAGGGCTCACCCGTTCGAATATCAGAGTCAAAATGTCTTGGTCAAGGTTAGCAGTACGACGGTCATCCTTGAGAACTGCCAGGAAGCTTTCCAGCGTGGTTTGAGGGGTGACCTCGAATCTCTTGTCCTGTTGTTATTGTCAGTAACGGTTCCGCCGATGTGTTGATAAGACGGCATGCTAACACCCGCAGAACTGGCACTTACATCGATGACGTCCTCAACATCGTTTCTGGTGTTGCGCAGAGCGCGTTCTTCTTCTTCAACCATGTCACAGAACAGATCGTGTGGGGTCGAACCAGGCTGTCCGAGCATGGCCGTGTACCTCTCATCGTTCTCGACGAGCGGGAATATTTGGCCCCATTTGGAGGTGGCCTTGATCTTGCCGGCCTGTCGAAGTTCACCCAGCAGGGCGTTGAATGCGTCGCGGTTCTTGCGCTCCTGTCGGTACTTTTGGTTTTTCTGCAGCTGCCGAGAGTCGTTGAGGCTGCGCTCCAGCGACTTGATGTGGTTTTGAAATACATTCAAGACGTCAAACTTGCCGAGACACTTGTACTTTTCCTCGGTTTTGAAAGGAGGGGTGGCTGCAATGATACCTTGCGCCTCAGACCAGCGCGTGTAAGGATCGAGGTTGAGCTTGGGGAGTAGGTCAATGAGACCATCGATGGCGCTCTTGCGCAAGGCCGCCTGCTCCTCGGCGTGGGAGAGCTTCAGGTCGCGCACATAGTCCTCGAAGAGCTGACGACGCTCATCGTCGTCGTTGGCCGAGCGGAAGACGGCTTCCCCCTCTATCATGGGTCGCGCCACTTTCCAGCGAGTGTAGTGCTTGATCTCGGAGTGATCCTTGAGCATCGACGTGAAATCAGCCCTCAACTTTGCAAGTCGCTCCTTCTGGCGCTCCTTGTCTTGGACCACAACGTCATCGCAGTATTTCTCAAAAGCCGCCTTCCTGTCCTTGGGATCCTTGATGGCCCGATAGGCAGGGTCCTTGACGATCGTCCGTAGAGTCTGCTCCCAGGTCCAATGGGGCTCAACCCCGCTCTGGCGGAGGAGTTTGGCGAACGCTGCTTCGGCTTCTTCGGGCGAGTCGAAGACGGGCTCGTTGCTGGCCGGGATAAAAGCCTGTAGTTGGCTGTCGTTGCCAAAGGTCAGCTGGCGCGACTCGGGAAGAGATTCCCTGCGGTCGTGATGATGGTCAAAGCCGACGCCATGGCCTCCATGACGATGGCTACGACCATACCCATGGTCCCTGTCTCCCCTGTCTCTGTCCCGGTCGCGGTCCCTGTCTCGATCTCGGTCTCGGTCTCGGTCGCGGTCTCTATCTCGGTCTCGATCTCGATCTCTGTCCCTGTCTCTCTCTCCCCCGTATCCGCCACCATGGCTGAAGCCAGATGTTCTATACATGGCCCTTTCATTTAGTCGAGATGTCGCAGCGGAGCAACCTTAAAGGCGTCTTGGGGTAGTGGAACCTACGCCGGGGTGGCTGGAGTCGTGGGAACGCCGAGAGCTGCCTTGTAGACATCGGGCATCTCCCAAGAGCTCTGCTTCGTCTCCGTGTTGTACCAATACTTTTTTCCGCCCTCGGCAGTATACTCCTTCCACGGCTGATTGGCAAGCGCGCGCTGTTGGTTCGCAAGTCAAGTCGTGTTAGCACTCTACGTGAACAAGGGGACGGCAGCCGCCAGGGCAGCCGAGGGGTTTCGGGGCAGTAGACAAACCTCCGCCGGAGACATCATCTCCTCTGGCTTGGTCCATTGCGTGACCGCGGTCGCCGAGTTGTAGTAGTATAGCCGCCCGTCGGGTGTGCGGTGCTCCTGCCAGAGCCCGCCATTGGGCGGGGGGAACCCGCCTGGCGGCAGGCCGCTCATCGCCGGCGCGGCACCGAGGAGTCGCGCTGCGTGCGTGGCGGAGATAGTGATGGTGTGTGCGGGGAGCGCTAGCAATGCTGGGCGCGCTGCGAGGATAACCAGATGGGGGGCGGGGTGTTTGTGATGATGTTGAAGCGGGCAGAACGACGCGCTTTTGGCAGGCTCGATGGCGGTGCGCGGGTTGGGACTCTGGCCTGGGTGGAAAAAAACCCGAGAAAAAAATTGTCATGCGCGAGCCATGTTGGGATTGCAATTATTATTGGCATGGATGAGTGAATGGCAGGAGCGCCCGCCCAAGCACGGGCCAGCAACGCGCAAGAGTGGGGCATCGCGCGGCCCTGAAGCTCAAGTGGGGCAGGTGTCTGGATGCGGATGGTCTGGGGCCGCCGCCTCTGTTAGTTCGATGGTTGCTTGGCATGCAGCCTTCGGTGCAGAGCCTCCATCCCACGCCGCTCCTCGCCCAAGCTCCGACTTGGACATCTGGGTATTTTCCTGCTGCCGATACCTGCAGCCGCAATCATCGCACTCGTCGCAGACGGCACAACCAGCGCGCCAAGGTGACTGCAGGCAGTGGGCTGTTCAGATTGCACATGGCTCCGGGCGTTCGGACGAGATAATGTTCCTTGTAAAGCCCCAGCCGCCGTCTGTCGTCGTCCAAGCCAGCTAGGGGGGAGGTACCTGCATTCGTCCCGCCCTTTGACTTCCTTTCTATAAATCTCTTCCGCCTGCCTCGCCCTGTGTGACCATGGCCGCCCGCGCAGACGGCGGCCTGTCGGCCGACGACGCCCACCTCCTCGAGCACTCGCACCTTTCACACATCGTCCCGTTTTCCGACGAGCCGGCCTTCGAGGAGCTCGTCAAGCCCGGCTGCGGCGGCTCCAGGAGGTCGCCCTTCAAGGCCCTGGAGCAGCGGGACTGGCTCTTTTTTGGTAGGCGCCACGCCCGTCTCCCAACACCCTCCGCGCAGCCTTCGGGTGCTCTGCCTGTTCTGGTCTCACAGCCGCGCTCATCCATAGAAATGGCATAACCCCAGATGAATCCGCCGCCGTTTTCTTGGTCCTGCGCATCCCGTTCCGCGACGACAAGACGCTGCGGGCCAATCTCGCCCGCGTCACCCTCTCGTTGGAGGCGCACATTGCCAACAGCCAGACCCCAGGCCGGGACTACAGCCCGCCCGCGACAGAGCTGATCTTCAGCAACGACGCCGTCGAGTCGCTCCAGAAGAAAAAACAGGGGGGAGATGGAGGACAGGGGGCGCGTGAAGCCACAACTGAAGAGACTCCAGGAGCAGCCCAGCCGCTCGTCATCATCGACGAGCGCGACTTCGCCGACGAAGACAACGACGGCAAGGACGAGGATGCGGCCCCGCAGCGCTTTGCATTTGCAATATGGAGGGTGCCCGTCTTCATAGCGCGTCCTCGAATTCGACTCCAGTCGCCGAGCGTCGTCTTCACAGCCGCGGCCCATCTCCGCGGCGCTAGCCCGGCGGATGACGAGCCTGGGCAGATTGCAGGGGGCGCAGCAGGCGACAGGGCCCCAGCGAGGGATGACTACATGCAGAGCCGCGCTCCTGCAGGCCTGAACCTGCTGGAACCCTTCGCAAACGACGCGGCGCTGGCGGGGGTCAAGCCGCGGCTGTCGGCCCAGCGTGTCTCGCGCGTGGCTCCTCTAACTCGGTCCAAGGACCAGCTGCGGCCCATCAGGGGCCCCCAGAGCGTGTCTCTCCGGGCCGTGGCCGCACTGCACACACGTGTCAAGTTTGCGCGCCCCAACGCCGTTCCAGCCTCGCCAGATGTTATTGCCATGCTGGAGATGGACTTTACCCCGTACTTCGACTGCGAGGTCGTCCTCACCAAGATCAATCTTGGCCTGCAGTCGGGAGTCGTCACCGACCTCAACTCAGATGCCGGCTTGCCACTGCCCCTGAGCTGTGTGGCCCTCGACCATGTGACCTTCCTGTACCGCCTCGCGCCCCCAGAGTATGAACACCTTCTCGACGGGCTCGGCGGCGGACCTGGAAACCCGAGGAACGCTCCCGGCGCCGCCCCTGCCGCCCGCGATCTTGACATATCCATCAAGGTCAAGGCCTTGGTACGTCCGGGCGTGTGCACCCCGCGCCTGACCATGGCATGGACCACGCAGCTGGACTTCACCCCGCCCGTTAACCCCGGGTTCGGGGCCTCGTCCCTCACGCCCCCTATGCAGCGCTCGCACCGGCCCTCGCAGCTGTCCATCGACGGCATCGCTTCCATGGTGAGCCCCGCCGTATCGCGCCCGGACTCGCTCCCCGCGCTCGAGGCCGCCGCGGCCCGCAACACTGAGACCATCATCCCGGACTTTGGAATCACCATGACCTTCTCGGGCCCCGACCGCCCCGTCCGCGTCGGCGAGGAGTTCTGCTGGTCCGTCTTCGTCGTCAACCGCTCCGGCACCGGCACCGCCCCGGTCATGTCGGGCATGCCTCTCTCCTCAGCAGGACTCCAAAGCCACCACCCCGCGCCCTTGCCAGGCTCGTCGCTGCCCCCGCCGGCCACCGCCGGCCTGGCACGCAAGCTTGCGCTGCGCGTGGTGCCGAAGCGCCGCCGAAACGACCTGCGCGTGACGCGGCCGCCGTCGTCGCACCGCGGCGCCAACCACACCCGCCACCAGAGCCTCCTGCAGCAGCAGCAGCAGCACAAGGCCCGCGGCGCCGACAGCGACGAGGTCGCCGACGCCGTCCTGGACGAGAACGTGGTGCACGCCATGCAGCGCGGCTCGCTTGTCGACGGCGCCGACGTCGTCTGCCTGAGCGCCGACGCCCGCGTCGGGCCCCTCGCGCCGGGCGCCTGCCACGTCGTCGAGCTGCGCTTCCTCGCCCTACGCGCCGGCCGCGCCCCCGGCGACGCCGTCGAGTCGGTCGAGGCCGTCCGCGTCGTCGACCTGGTCTCCCAGGAGCATGTCGACGTCAGGGAGCTGCCTGCCATCTTTGTCGAGCCCGAGGTGGACGAGCCATGATTCCCTCCCGGCTGGAGAAGTGGCACGCCAGGTGCTCAACTGGCTCTTGGCTTAAGGGTGTTGGCGAGGAGTCTCAATGGGACCGGGTGCGTCTGCGTTTTTTTTAAACTGCATTGGGAGGCCATGCCGCTCTGGGAAGCGTGCCATCTTGGATCTCCAGCTCCCTCTGCCCCAATCGAACCGCACCCAGTATATACCCAGATACAATAGATTCTCTGCAAGGCAGGACGCCGTTCATGTTAACGAGACGCCGTAATCTAGGGTATTAAGCAACAATGATTCAACAATAACAGTACCAAGTGCCACGTAGGATACTCTACACAATATATGGATGTACATGCTCGCCCCGACTGCCATGTCCAGCGCCGCCTCTCCATAGACTCTCACGTTAGTCCCGAATTTGAAGCCCAGTGCTCCTGATTCAAGAGAGCGACAAAGTATGAAAACGGTCAAAGAAATATTGTCCTACAAGAGCCAAACGCCATTCTTTATGCGAAGCCCAACAGCCGGTTATTTCCCTGTCTTACATATCCAGCCCAGCTCCATGCTCCAGAATGAGCAGTTACCTCCGGTCTATTCTATCAAAAATGCCCAGGCATTTTCTGCCTATTAAAGTCGTCTAATTCGTCATCGTCATAAGAGCTCGTCGGGATAATCGTCATCCCATCCCAGCTGCTGATAGATCGTCTTCGTCTGCGCCGCCTTTGGCGGAGACACGGCCACCGAGATTGGTGGTAGCACCGGAGAAATGGCCCTTTTCGCCCGTGGCCTGTCCATGACAAGAGCGGACACGGAGACAGTGGAAGCATCCATTGGTCGCGGGCGCGGCTTCACTGGTGTCTCAGCAAGGGACTGCGTCCTTGACCTTGCTTTGCCAAACTCCCTGGCGCCGGTAGAGAGAGGGTCCTCATCCTCATCCAGGAGCCTCCGCGGGGAAGAGGCGGGTACCATGTCGGCCAGGGCTGGCTGGAACAAGCCCCGGCTGGGCGTCGGCCGACCCCACTGGGGTGGCTGTGGCCGCGGCGCCCGCTTCCTCGGCTGAATTGGAGATGATGTAGGGACATTTTCGTCTTCCCGCTCGTGAGAATCCACGTCGTACCCCTTGCTCGAAGTCATGCCCCAGGGCTGCCGCACCTTGCTTCCTAATGGGGTGTTGGTGACGCACGGTGAGTGGGTGAGACCAAGCCTGCCTGGCTCAGCAGCAGTGCGGCTCGCCACATAATCTAGCTGGAGTGCCTGATAAGCACGAGACAAGTTGAAACCTCGTCCATTGTCTGGGTCATTGGCAAGCGCATTCTTGAATCTGACGTTTGCCGGCGTTGCCTTGACCTGCACCTTGTTGCTGACGGGACTTGGCGCCGGCTTCTTGGGTTCTATAGTGCCGACGGGTTATCCGGTTAGCGCACCACAAACAACCAACTTGACG
>PYSQ01000025.1:87705-133102 GCA_003049435.1 Nakataea oryzae
AGATAACACTGACTCGTGACGTAGGTAGGTCCGGCGAAAAGGCGCCGCTCTGTCTCTTCAACCAAGACCTTGCCGGCGAGCACTCGGTTGGGCTTCTTCAGCGCCGATATGGCATCCTGAAGTTCGGCTTCGACCAGTGCCTTCTTCTTGGCCCTAGCATCTTCAGCACTAGTGAAGCTTGCGCTTCTGGAAAGTTGTGGGTTGGCTTGGCGGTCCGTCAGTGAGCTGGTCCCCGTCAAGGGGATTTCCTTCAAAACCCTTGTCTCGCTAGCTTCCCGTTTCAGCCCCGGGACGTGGGAAACGGTTGCATGCCTCAGATGAGCCAGAGCATCTGACGGGCCCCGTGAGACACTCCTCCTGAGCTTGTCGTTAGAAAGCACACGCTCGAGACTTCTTGCTGACTTGCTAGAAGACGCAGACTTGGCGGTGGGCCGCTTTGCCGGCGCACCGGGCTTGGCCCGTGGCTTGGAAGAGCTCTCGGCTCCCTTCTCTCGTCGTTGTTTTGGGGGTGACTTGAGCACAGGCCCACCCAATTTGCGGTTAAGCAAGTCGCAAGGCTCAGGGAGACGCGAGGAGAAGCTGAGGATGGGACAGTTAGCAAGCGTACCCCATCCTGTTGAAGACATACGGACAGAAAAAAAAAGGCCTAATGGAGCCAACCACTTACAATGGGAGGATGACGTCAATGCAAAAGTCCACAAGCGGTCTGTCAGACTTCCTCACCTCTCCTGTCCTCGACTGGGACTCGGCGAGAGCCTTGACGTCGTCCAGTGTTGTCGACTCCCAGATGCAGAGCCTGTCGGCGTGCACATCTAGGAGAACCGGGAGGTTGTGTTTGTTGCGCTTCTTTTTTGTAGTGTCGGCCGATTTGGCGGGGCCTTGGGATAAAGCTGCCTCAAGTCCTGGCAGCTGTATATCAACAGGGTTCTCGAGTTGCTGGGACCCTTCAAGGGAGAGGATCTCGAGAATCAGGATGAGCTGTAGCAGAGTCTCTCTCCTCCGCAGGCACGAAATGTGGTATCGCACCTGCTGAGGGTTGACTGAAGTCTCTTCGTCCCTCAGCTCGGGTCTTGTCCTGGCCCACCATCTCCTGATGTTATCGTCTTCGCCCGGATACAGACCGTCCTTGCCTATCCGCATCTTCTTCGAAGACCTCTTCTTTAGACGGGTTGCCCTTTCCTCGTCCGAACTCTCCACATCCAGCTTCATCTGCTCGATCAATCCAGGGATCGTTGTCAGATACTTGTTGTCGATCAGAATCGTCGTCAAAACAAGGCTCTTTAGGAATCCAATCAGATCCGCCATGTCGAGGATTCCGTCGCAGTTGAGATTGAAGGCTGCGCGTGCGCGTGACAGGGGGCCCTTGGCAAAGTACGCCAAGGATCCCATGGAGTGATAGAGAATCTCCAGGTACTGGGCCCGTATGTGATTGAATATGTCTCCCGCTGTCTGCTTGGTATCCAAGACGTTGGCTGTCTGCTGCGCGGGCATCGGCAGCTGCGCCTCCTCCTGGAATGGGAAAGCCGGCGGTTGCTGTTCCGCTGCCGGGCTGGCCACCGGTTTGTCGTCGCGGGGAAGGTCGTCGACCGGCGTGGGCAGGTGGCATTGCGGAAGTTGCTGCTCTTGCAACTGCTGGAGTTGGGAATGAGGTTGCTGGGTTGCGATACTAGTAACTGACTGCGATCTTTGCCGCTTCTTGCAGAGCGACTGAAGATCCTCAATTGCCTGCCGTTTGCGCTTGCTCTCCTGGTATATTTGCGGGGTGATTAGGGGCGGCTCGAGGCAGCCAGCGTCTACCGTCGCGGTCTTGGGTAGCTTCAGGCGTTCGCCGCACGCAACAGTCGAGTCGTGCACAAGCTCAGCCATATCCACCCACGATCCCAGCTTGCAGACAACATAGCGGCCGTTTTCGTGGCGTTCGATGGCGTAGCTGATGCGGCTGGACTCGGAGCGGGCAATGAGCGTATTAGACCCGAGGCGGCCCTCGAGCTCCATGATCCGGATGCGAGACTCGAAGAAGCGCGCGGGAGGCAGCTCGCCATAGGGGTCGGCCAGGTCGATGTGGGCCAGCGGCAAGCATTCGCGGGGAAGCAGCATGAGCGGCTGCAGTGTAACGGGCTTCGCGAGTACATTGGGTGGGTGCGGCTGGACGATACAAGAGTGTTAGACAGGCTCGGGGGCCGTCAGTGCCTGGCAGTCGGGAGGCAGGTAGACAATGCACCTTGACGACAATGGAGGGCTTGAGCAGTTCCTCCATGGGCAGCGCAGGACGCGTCCGCGCTGGCCGCCTGGTGGCATCGGGGACGGCGGCGGCGCTGCCGGCTGAAACCTTCCGTATGGGCCCACGGTCTCGGGAGGACAGCCGGTTGCCGGAGCCGTCCGAGGCGGGCGTCAGGATGCCCGTCCGAGGCTGGGATAGCGGGCGCGACGCGTCGGAGGAGGGCGACATGGTATCGAGGGACCGCGGGATGGGCCCATTGAGCAGGCGAGTCTTCAGGCGCCGGCTTCAACACATCGTCAAAAGCAACTACCGGCGTTTCTAGGTGCCCATCAACAATTTGGGCGTGTGGATACGGGGTATGGATATCGTCCTGGCTGGGCAATGGCATGGACATGGAAATTGGCGTCTCGTGCGCGGTGGGTTAGATGGGTTTTTGGAGGTGGCGTCACGCACGCGTCGAGCTCCCCTCCTACGCGACTGGAGCAAGCAGTGCGCTGCATCGCCCCCACCTACGTTGGCAGCACATTCCGCCAATCCAAAGCAGGCAATTGTCTCAGTCTCCTACCGAGTTGGGAAAATACCAAGTCACGCTGCACGCGCTGCAAGTGGGAGCCGCTAGAGAGCTTAGGCTACCCTGTGGCTCTTGGATCCAGAAAGGCGCACAGCCAGCCCTACCCAAGTAGCCAGCTGTCTGGGATAAATGGATCAGCTGCGAGCCTCGGCATCAGCATCTCCCAGAGTCTAGACCTACCCCCTGTTTTTTTGTGTATATATCTCAACATGATATTTTGAATTATGCGTGAAAGTAATATGTGAACGTGTCGCTGTAAACAGCTGAAGGATACGCAAGGTCAGCCTGGGATTGCATCCTGCACGCTACTTGTGCAACACGCTGGAAGTGGCTGCAATCAATTCTACGGGCTGCCCGCCTCGAACCATCACGAACGCAGCTTGAACGGACGCGGGCAAAGTTGTGCGTATGGGCTCGCGAATGAAACCAAAGTGGCAATGGAGGAAGCAGTAGAAATTCGCCTTGGGAGGGGAAGGACCGCGACCTGAGAAGTGTGGCTAATCGATGCAGGGTTTAAACTGCGATGCACAAGACAGCGCGGCCCACCCGGTTTGTCGATGCCCATATCGAAGCGCGATCCTCAGCCACAACCACAAGCTCACAAAGTGGACTGCTGGTTCCCCTCAGCCAGGGATCGATCGAATACCGCAACAACACCCCTGCGGGTTTTCAATAGGCAAAGGAATATCGCTCTTGCTTCTCTTGCTGGGCAGGCGACAGCGAAAACAGGCTGGTGGACACAAGCCCGTTGCAGGATCGATAGGTACGGTGGTACATTGCAAACGAGAGACGAAGGAAGGAGCAAAAAAAAAAAACTGCACGGGAAATTAGAAGAGCATCTGGCAGTCTCCCTGCCGAGCTTGGAGACCTCTTTCTGTGTGTGTGGGGTGCAGTGGAGCCTATTGGCCAGCAGAGGTGTTGGGAGCGTTGACGGCGCCCCCACAGCTGCATGCGACGAAATTGTGGCTGCCGTGAGGGCTCAGTGGCGCCGGGAGGAAAGACCCGCTGCGGCAGCGCTCAGTGGCTGGCTCTGGGGCCCAACTGACTGAAAGGGTCGACCACCTGGGGCTCACCGGCACCACCAGCCGATTTGCTGTGCGGCTGCTGTCACTGAGTGGAGGCTCCATCCCGTGCCGTCCGAGCTCCATCCCTCACCCTTGGACCATCTCTCCCAGACGTGGTGCCGCTTGGTGCTCTTTTTTCTCCCCTCCCTCCTTCTTGTCACTTTTTGTCTGCAGCCGTCGGCACCACCATCTTGCTTTGCAGGCGACGGGCCACGACCGACAGCGGCAGACAAGCACCGGCATTGTCGTCTTCCCCAAAGCTCTTGCGAGACCACGCCTGCCCTCGATGCCCCAGCTGTCCTGCCGCATCTGACAACCGCGGGGGTCTCGACGACCGTCTCGCTGCGTATCCGCCTCACAGCGGACGCCCGCCCCGTGCCCTCGACCGCCGGGCCACCCGCCGCCCAACATGCCCAACACCATGTCGGCCGAAACATCCCCCCGCGCCGTGCGCTTCTCCCAGGGCGAGGACGAGCGGCCCCTCAGGCCACTGCCAGTCCAGAGCGACTCGGACAACTCGAATTCCTCCAACGAGCTCGCCATTGAGCCGCACCACATGTCAGAGGCCCCCGACGATCTGGGCTCGCTAGGCAGATATACCGAGATCGCCAGTCACTCGGGCTCCCTGGTCTCTGTGGCCACCAACGGTTCTGGTGGCAGTCGACACCGCGGCTCTAACGGGGACGCATCTGCCGTGGCGGTGGCGGCGGCGGCGGCAGGGGCAGCAACAACGGGGGTGGCATCGACAATAACATCACCCTATTCCAATGGCACAGCCATTTCGAGGCCGCCGCCCCAAAGACCAACCGGGCCGGCCAGGACACCCTCAAACACATACCAGCCCGCGCGGAAGCCGACGCAACAGGCCCCGTCCTACCTCCACACGTCGACTTCCGATCTTCGATCCGGTTCCAAGCACCGCGGCGCGTATGGACAGCAAGAAAAGGAGTACGTGCGCCGGCTGCGAGCGCAAGACTACAGTGGAGGCAATGCCGACTACTTCGTTCCCTACTCGGGCTTCCCCGTCGGCGGCGCCGATGGCTACCCAGACTCGGACTCCGAGGGCGAGACGCCGTCGTCCGAGGCGCCCTTCGACGACTCGTACGATCAGAATGTCATCATAATAGACGGCAATGACGATACGCAGCCTACCGAGGAGGAGCTGCGCAACCCTACCAACCGCGAGCGGCTCGAGTGGCACGGCATGCTTGAGGCGGTCCTGACGGGAGATGTGGTGCGCCAGGAGAAGAAGCGCTTGATTGGGGCGACGGGCCTGGACCTCGGGAAGGCGGCGCGCGGCGCAGAGCTCTGGATGGGCATCCGCGCGCGGGTGTGCGGCCGCCACCTGACGGTGCAGCGGCGCATGGTGGAGGATGCGCGCGGCACGCTGGACCGACTGATAAACGAGGTCATCGACTTCAAGGTCGCGAGCGAGAGCGAAGCCGGCAAGTCGACAGTACAGCAGGTGTCCAACGTGATCCGCAAGATCGAGCGCATCGAGAGCCACTACCCGTCGCGCTCGGCGTTGCTGGGCGCGCACAAGTCGACCAACACGCTGCTCTTCCAGGAGGCGTGCGATGCCGTCGTGTCGTGGCACAACGTCAGCCAGCTCATCCAGACGGAGCTGACGGTGCTCAAGCAGTGGGTGGGCAATGACGAGCTCGACTTCTCGCGCCCTAGGGACAAGTCGCCCAGCACTCTGCACGGCGGCCTCACCGACGACTCGTCTTTTATGGACCGGCTTATGAAGGAAGAAGGCCTCCGCTCGCTGCACGATCACGTCGAAGAGGACGGTAAGAGCAAGCGACGGGGCATGCTCGTGGGCATCATGACTACCGTCGAGAAGGCGCGCGAGACGCTGCTCTTCAACCACGAAGTGTTCAAGAAGCGGCGCCTGCCGCTCGACCTGGACGAGCTGCTCACCCTCATCAGCTTCCCGTCGCGCCTGATCGAGGAGATCATCAAGGTGCGGCTGGCCTACACGAAGCGCATGAAGGAGTCGGCACAGCAGAACCCCATGATGCAGGAGCAGATGATCTCGCAGTTCCGCATCCTGCTCAAGCTGGCGATCCGCACAAAGCTCGACTCGGCCGCCGTGTCGCAACCACAGCCCGGCTGGGAGCTGCCGCCGTGCATCGACGAGTCCTTTGACCAGGTCGTCCTCGAGGCACTGAGGTATTACTTCAAGATGCTTAATTGGAAGCTGGGCGGGAACAAGAACACGTTCAAGGAGGCCGAGCTGCTGTTCCAGGAGTGGGATTTCGCCAACGAGATTGGCAGCCACCTGTACCGCGGCGACATCGAGGTGGCCGAGCAGTTCAGCTCCCTGACCTACAAGACGCTTAACCGGCTGAGCATCACGTTCGAGAAGGAGCTGCAGCGCAAGCCCAAGGAGTCCGTCTCGGACATGAGCAAGCGCTACAAGCAGGTGCTCGAGTCGGTGCGCATACGCCAGCGCATGCTGCAGCGCTTTTCGCGCATGCTCAACGACCACTACGAGAACGCGTCCGACTTCAGCATCTCGTTCCGGCCAGACAAGATGCAGGAGTTCTTTGCGCGCCTGCAGGAGACGGGCCACTTCCAGGTCTACACGGGCAGCCTCGAGCACGAGGGCCTGCTTGTCATCGCGTCGCCCTCGCTGGCCGACCGCGAGCCCGAGATACAGTCGCTGATCGGCACCACGGCCTATGAGACCCTGATCGACGATCCGACCAATCCCTACATTCTCGTCATGCGGCCCGAGGGTGCCCCGGCCTGGTGGGGGCCCAAGATCCAGCTGACGGTACGCGAGGAGCCCGTCGAGCTCAAGACGGGCCACCTGCGCCTCATCGCCGGCGGCTCGCAGATGCGCTTGGCCAACGCCAAAAAGGCGTTCCTCGACATCGTCGAAACGCACCTTGACCTGCTCATCGAGCAGCGGTCCAACCTCCCAAAAGTTAACGCCCGGCTGATGGAGATCCGCAAGGTGCAATACAAGCTGAGCAACACGTGAGTACAGCTGCCGCTGTTGCGCGCGTCGCGCCGCTGATTTCCCGACCACCCTCGATCTAACATGGCATGCCTCCCTGCGTACAGATTCATGGACAGCGTCGAGATCATCCGCAAGAACACAAAGGGGCTCGACTACCAGGAGCTAATCCAGACGTGTTTCGTCTTCGCCACCGAGTTCGGCCAGCGCTCGCTGCTCTACCTCGACAGCAACCGCCGCCAGATGAACAACCTCAAGCTGGCCAAGCTGGCGCTGGACTGGGTGGGCTTCATCTGCGAGGACTGCCAGTCGTCGGACCGCAAGGCGTTCCGCTGGGCAGTTCTGGCGCTTGAGTTCGCCATGGTCATGACGCGCGGGCGCCACATCCTGGCCCTGGGCGAGTCCGAGTACGACCGGCTTCGGTGCAATGTGGGCGGCTGCATGCGCCTGCTGATCTCGCATTTTGACATCATGGGCGCTCGTTCCACAGTGGCTGCACAGGCCGAGAAGCTGCGGCTCGAGGCCATGGTCGGGCAGATGCGGCGGCTCGACCACAACACGCTCGACGACGACGAGGCCTCGCGCTTCGTCACCAGCCACCGGCTGCGCGCACTGGACGCTATCGACGAGGGCCGCAAGGAGATCGCCCTGGAGCGGTCGGCGCTGGGCCGGGTGCTCGAGGCGTCCAATGAGGTAGACCGGTCGCTGGCCCTGCTGTCGTCGACGGCTACCAACTTCACGATGCGCTGGCAGCAGGGCACCTTTGTGGGCGGCGGCACCTTTGGCAACGTCTACGCGGCCATGAACCTGGACACGGGCCACCTCATGGCGGTCAAGGAGATCAGGCTGCAGGACCCCAAGCTGATCCCGACCATCGCGACGCAGATCAAGGACGAGATGCGCGTGCTCGAGTCGGTCGACCACCCCAACGTGGTCTCGTACTACGGCATCGAGGTGCACCGCGACCGCGTCTACATCTTCATGGAGTTCTGCTCGGGCGGGTCGCTGGCGAACCTGCTGGAGCACGGACGCATCGAGGACGAGCAGGTCATCATGGTGTACGCGCTACAGCTGCTCGAAGGGCTGGCCTACCTACACGAGATCAAGATTGCGCACCGCGACATCAAGCCCGAGAACATCCTACTAGACCACAACGGCATCATCAAGTACGTCGACTTTGGTGCCGCCAAGATGATAGCGCGCCAGGGCCGCACCCTGGCCGGACAGGACCTGGCTGCCAGCAAGCCCAACAAGTCCATGACGGGCACGCCCATGTACATGTCGCCCGAGGTGATCAAGGGCGAGGCCCCGGGCCACCTGGGTGCCATCGACGTGTGGTCGCTCGGCTGCGTCATCCTCGAGATGGCCACCGGCCGCCGCCCCTGGGCCAACCTGGACAACGAGTGGGCCATCATGTACAACATCGCCCAGGGCAACCCTCCCCAGCTGCCCACCCCGGACCAGCTCAGCCCCCTGGGCATAGACTTCCTCAAGCGCTGCTTCGTCCGCGACTCCAAGAAGCGCGCCACCGCCCTTGACCTGTTGCATCACGACTGGATCATGACGATCCGCAACCGCGTTGTCGAGCCACCCACCCCGAGTGACGGGACCTCGTCCTCGGCCCAGAACACGCCGAACCCTGCCTCGGCCTCAAGTCGCGGCAGCGCCCCGGGTGATGGAGGCTTCTACTGAAACACTCTGGTGGATCCTCGGCATTTTGCCTTGTTTTTTTTCCTCGTTCTTTTCTTTCTTTTTTTCTTCGCCTACTTTATTGATACCTCTTGTCGCTACGTCGTATCACCTCCGCCTCCCTTTCCCACTGGCCATACTTTCTTCTATGGCAGCCGCAGCTGCTGTACTGTCTGCAAAACAACCTTGTAGTTGGGCTTTTACTTTTTTGGTTTTATGCTTCTCCGCTGGCAGCGTCATCACTACTACCCAAGATGGCATGTCTCCATATGGTCGATTCCTTATGAAGAGACGTGATACATGGGATATCGAGGCGCTAGGCTGCAGCAACGCGCGCGAAGACACACACACATACAGGCACAGACACGGACACACACCTATGACTGCCATACAAAGATTGCATCAGCCTCGAGTTCAAGGTTTCAGAGCTTTCAGGCTTTTATTCTTCATTGTATCTTCTTGGGGCTGTCTTTTCTTTTAACCCTTTACCCTCTGTTGCCCACAGGCATGCCTACTTCTTCCAAACGGAGCAGGCCACTTTCTTGTATCTCCTACTTCGTACCCCTCTTATCTTCTTCTTTTCGCTACTCTCCTTTTTCCTTACGAATATCATGACTCTTTTTGGGCTTTTACGGTATACCTATTCTCTATCTCATTTTACCACTTTCTAATTTTTGAACCCTACTCGAGATACGGACGGGAGCGACGTTTCTCACTGCGACGTTGCTCACTATTAAGATGGATGGCTCAAGACAGAATACGAGGTGGGGGCGGGAGAAGACTGGCCTAGCTCCTCGTTTCCAGTTTACGTATCTTTTAATATATAGCACCTTCTAAGGGAAGAACGGTGTTTTTACCCCCTCCGCCTGGTCTTGCCATAATAAGTAGCACGCTGTCTTGCTCATTTGTATATCCTTGTCTCCCTGTCTCATGTTCCGCTTCACCCAAAAACATGCTACCAACTACCTGCCTCCCTGCTCGCACTGATTGCCAATCAATAGGCTCCGTACTGAGACAGACTACCATTACCTAAGCCAACTCCATCTTGACGCCGCGCTTGCCCGTCGTTTCGTCCTTCTGGTCCGTGATGCGAACCTTGACCTTTTTGAAGAGCTCGATGGTGACGGCGCGGGAGCCCGAGATGCGCAGCACGTACGTCTCAGCGTCGTACTCGGCCTCGGGCTCGGGCTCGGCCAGGTTGCGGAGGCGGATCAGGCCCTCGATGCCGAAGCGGGGCACGAAGACGACGAAGCCGTTGCTGAAGACCTTCATGACGAAGCCGTCCTCCTCGGCCACCTTGCCGCGGAGGGCCTGGCCGACGTAGTAGGCGACGCTGGCGCGGCCGGCCAGCTGGGCGTTGCGGTGGCGGACGTTGATGTTGCGGCACACGGCCTCGAGGCGGCCGCGGCTGCGGACGCTGGGCGCGACGGCCTCGTAGCCGATGGCGGCGGCGAGCTGGCGGTGGGCGACCAGGTCGGCGTAGCGGCGGATGGGCGACGTGAAGTGCGTGTAGATGTCCGAGGCGAGGCCGTAGTGGCGGAACTCGGGGTAGGCCTGCGTGCCCGAGCAAAAGTACTCGGCCGACATCATGCAGCGCGTCGCCATGATGCGCACCAGCGTGTTGAAGAAGGGCTCGGCCGGGTCGACGCACTCGTCGAGGCTGTCGGCCAGCGCGCGGGACGAGTCGACGCGCAGCTCGAGGCCCTTCTTGACGCGCAGCTGGTTGGCCAGCTCGTCAAAGTTTGTCCTCGGGGGCGGCGCGTGGCGGCGCAGGATGGCCGTCTGCGGCGACGCCTCGTAGATCTTGCCGGCGACGCTGATGTTGGCGAGCAGCATGAACTCCTCCACCAGCGACATGGTGTCGAGGTGCACCTTTGTCTTGATGTCGATGGGGTCCGACGTCTCCGACTCCATCTGCACCTTGACCTCAGGCGACGAGAGGCTGAGCGCGCCCGCGTCCATGCGCTTCTGCTTGAGCTTCTTGGACAGCCGCATCAGCGTCCTGATGCCCTCGGTCAGCTCGTCCGTCTGCGACGCGTCGTCCACCCGGATCTGCGCCTGTTCGTAGCTGAAGGCCTCGCGCGACTTGATGACCGACTTTGTGAAGCGCGCGCCCACTATCTCGGCCTCGGCCGTCATCTCCCACAGCACCGAGAAGGCGTAGCGCTCGACGTAGGGCTTGAGCGAGCACAGGTCAGTGCCGAGCAGCATCGGTAGCATGTCGATGCGCTTGTCGACCAGATACACAGTCGTGCCGCGGATGCTGGCCTCGGTGTCCATGGCGTTGTTGGGCTTGACAAAGTGGGACACGTCGGCAATGTGCACCCCGACCTCGTAGTTGCCGTTGGGCAGGGCCCTCGCGTGGAGCGCATCGTCAATATCCTGGCAGCCAATTGGGTCGATACTGCAGATGAGCAGCGGCCGCAGGTCCTCGCGGTCCCTCCAGCCCGGGTCGTCGGTGCTGGCAGGGACCCGCCAGTCGTGGCCCTCCTTGGGCAGGCAGTCCAGCACCGTCTTGGGGAAGGGTCGGTACTGCACGTCATACTCGAGCAGCAGCGCCTCCGTCTCAGCCGCCTTGGTCTCGAGCTCGCCGAGCGAGCGCACGAAATGGCCGACGGGGTGGCGCGAGTCCCGGTCCCAGGCATCGATGGTGACCAGGATCCGCTTGCCGAGCAGCTCGCCCACCTGCCTGGTCCGTAGCCGGATCTTGGGTATCTTCTTGTCCATCGGGATGAGGAACACCGTCTCCTGCTTCCTGCCCTGCGTCGCCGACTGGCTGACCGAGGTCTGGTCGATGTGGCCGACGTACTGGCGCCAGTTGCGCTTGATGACTCCTACCACCTTGGCTGTTGGCTGTGCCTGCGCCTCGGAGCCCCTGGCCTGCGTCCGTTTGACCTCCTCCTGCAGCGCCTTCCGCTCCTTCTCCGAGACCACGTCGCCTCGGGAGACCCCCTCCTCCTCGTCGACCCCTGCGTTCTCGTTCCTGGTCACCGCGTCCTCCTCGATGATGCGGGTTGACGGCTCCTTCCACTGGTCCTTGGGCAGCACCTCGACAACCACCAAGTCGCCATCGACCGCCCGGTTGATGTTCTCCCGTCCCAGCACCAAGAGCGGCTTGGCAAAAGTGGGAACGCGGATGGTGCCTTCCAGATAGTTGTATGGCGACACGCTGAAGATGCCCTGGTGCAGCAGCCCGCCCTTCACGCCCGTCATCATCTTGGACATGGTGTAGTACTCGGGGTAGAGCTTCGCAGACGACTTTTGCCTGGAGACTTCCTCGTCCTGTGCCTCGGGAACCAGATCCATGAGCCTGTCGCCATCCTTGAGGCCAGAGACGTACTGGGCCAGCGAGGCCGCAGGGATTCCCTCTTCCCTCGCTTTTCGCAGGTTGTCCCTGTCGTCGCTGAGGAGCACAACGGCCGGCATCAGCTTGTTGGATCGACCCGCCGTTGCCGCAAGATGGTCGCGGTACCAGGCCGCGGCACGCCTGACGGCACGGTCGTTGCGATCATTGACCGACTCGCCGGCGTCGCGGGCGACGTGGGTCTCCAGGCGGAACTCGTTGAAAAACACGTAGAAGCGCTTCTCGTCGCTCTTGGTCAGGGCGATCAGGCGGTTGTAGAGCGGCAGCGAGCGGTTCCGCACCTCCTCCAGAACGATTTGCAAAACCACTACGTCGCAAAAGGCGTCACACTGCTCAAAGAGGTCCATGGCCGTCAGGAAGGCGTTGGTGTCGGGCACCAGGTAGTGGCCCTGCGGGTACGCCTTGGTTCCCGCGGGCCTCTCAGAGAGGACAAAGGGGTTCACTGCGTCTCGGGTAAGCCAACGGCACCTCGCGCAGCCGCGGGGACGAGGTGGATAGGAGAGAGGATCAGGGCACATACTGTTCCCGGCCGCATCTCTGGGTGCTGACTTGAGACACGAAGAGCACAGTTTGGACGAGCAAGGGATGTCCTGCCTCAGATAGACCTCCCTCACGATCTTCTGGACCTTGCCGCTCCTGGTCGAGCGGACATAGACCTTGCTCGAGATACTTGATGCCAGCGGGTCCGAGCCCGTTGACCTCTTGAGGCTCGCCATGCTTTCGCCGCCCAAGCCGGGTAGCCTCTGTATTCACAGCTCTCGCACCCAGCGCCTTTCTGCGACTCCTCGCCTGGGGTGGGTGGCTTGAAAGCTCCTCCGGAAGCTGCTGCAGTCAATGCACGTTGCCTGGTGTGAGCGAGATGTGCTGGGATATCGAACAGCGGGCGAAGCATGGGTCTTGACCAAACGCGCTGTTGCTGCTTGCGGATGGAAAGGAAAATTCGGGCGGGGCGCGCGTGTTTTTCTTATCAGCAGAGCTTATCAGGCGCGCGTTACGGGCGCTTCTCAGCCCGAATAAACGCCGCATCTTCTCCTCGGCCTGATCTGTCCACCAAGGAGCGACAGCAACTTGAATCGGTCGATTTCCATCCACGCGGGCGTGGAGCATCCAGCTGGCTATCATCGAGGCATCTGCAGGCCCGAAAGCCTACGCAACTACTAATCTCCTTCGGGCAACGTGACTCTGTGGCCCCAGCCCATGTTTCAACCGGTGTATCTGGAGTCTGGAGTCTAGAGGCTGGAAAGCCGGTCCCGGCACCGAGAAGAACACCCATGTTGGGCATTCCAGCAACGCATTGACGTCTCCGAGCAAGATAACATGCGTGAGGCTCTAGATTGCTATTGCTATGCCTGTAGCAAATTGAATGCAAGCAGCTAGGGTCAGTTGACCAAAGCTCCATTGCCATGTGTTCAGCCGGGCCCTTTTGCCAGATTAACCCGCTCCTACCGTCGTCGCCGTCCGGCGCGAGCAGCTCCTTTCTTGGACCACGAAGCCCAGTGGCCTCGCCCGCGTCGCGCCAAAAAAAAAAGAGCACGACGGGTGCCGGGCCGTGTGGTGCGATAAGATAAGTTGCCGTCTGGGGTAGAGTGCCGGAGGAGATATGGAAACTCCATCAGGCAGCCCGCCAGTGTTTCGTCCTCGTCTGTTGATTGAACCCGGCGTCACTGCGCTACACCACCGGGCAGGAGCATGCCGGAAATATGCATCGTTTGGTGGGGGGGGTGCTGGCCTGGCGTGGGTCTCGACGCTTTCTGGGCCACTCCCTCTGCGCACGCACCATCGCATTGCCGCTGAAGGGACGGATCTCATGGATGGATGCCAACCATCCCACCTCCCCACCTGTACCTAGCCAGACCACCAACCGTCCCAGGTACGTTCGCCCCTGCGCACGACCCACACAGCAGCCACCTTCCTGCCCCAGCCCGAAGGAGTGCGGGTGCGTGGGTTGCATGTTTCCCACTGAAGTCCTACCTGGTACTTGTGGCTTTTTCTCTCTCTATCTTTTCCTTTTTTTCTTCCTTTTTTTCCTGGGGCTTGTTTTTAGTCCGGTCTTTCTCATTTTTTTTCACTTATTTCTTTTTCAGATCGTCCCTTCTTATGCGGGATATCATGAAAAGACGTACATAGGGGTCCTCTCAAAAACTTCCTCGGGCGTACCGCACCCAATCCTGACAGCCCAGTCACGACCTCAGGACGAGCGCGCCGCAGAAATTAATTGATTTTCTTGGTGGGCTTCCCGCCGTTTCCCGACGCACCCTCACGAACCGGTGGAGTTCGGTCGCCAGCCGAAAGGGAGGGCAGACCTGTCAGTTGTTGTTGCGGTGCACAAAAGCAAGCATGCAGCCCTGGCTGCCTGCTGGCTGCCCCAGCGCTCGGAGCCGCAGTGTTGTGTGGCACTTGTACACCACTGATGCGGATAATTCCACGCTTTGCATGAGACGCGCCGTATCCCGTGGTGGTTTATATACTCCGAGATGGTGACGTCCTTGAAGATTCCTCAACACGTTGCCATGGCGTCTCTGATCGCGGGGCAGCTCACCGGGGGTCGTGTCGTAGCTCAACGATAACTTTCCAGCGGCGCCGGAGGCCCCAGTGGCGGGTACTTGATAGCGGCCACAGGCCGCCCAGAACCCGCTGGAAGGCTTCTAGGCAGGGGGCCGAAAGGTGCCGTTCAGGAAAAAAAAAAAAGGAAAAAAAAGGGGGGAGGGGGGGCATCAGGATGTGCGTCACTCCCGCTCCGCCCAGCTGCATGTTGCGTCCCTGTTGTCGGCCGACTGCCACGACCAAAACATGACGAGCAAGAGTCACGGCTGGGCTGGGGAGTGGTGCTATCTGCAAGATTGTGATGGGGGGATGGAGGAAGAGGGTGGGAGAAGCGGACATTAGCGTGGTGTGTGTGGCCTCTGCCGATGGCCCGCCCGCCTCTGCTCGCGCGCTATGGTCGGTGCAGGTTTCCACCTTGCACAGGGGAGGGTGCCATGGGTTCCGTTGCGGACCGGCGCCCATCAGTGGGGTCAGCCCCAGGCCATGGCATCGCTGTGGATGGGGGCCTGGCTGCGCTGAAGGCCGTCATTGTGCAGGACAGGCATCTCCTGAATCAGCTGCGCGTTGGATACGTCCGTCAAGTACACTGGAAATCGCCAGCACCAGGCAAGGGATATCCTGGGAGGCGAGTTGACATTGACGGGCTGCTCGCATGTTGCGTGCGCGCCAGACTGTCGGGTAGGCCGCTGGCTGTCATGTCAAGGCACCCCAAGATGTGCAGTCGAGGGACAAAAGTATCGACGAAGGTTGTGTGGCCTCCAAACCAAAATTTCGTCGATACTTTTGCCCACCCCCACTATAGGCAGTACTGTCAAGGTAATCTCGCTGGCGAGAGGGGTTCTGCCCAGAGGAGGAGCCCCTGGGCGCTACAATTACGCGAAATACAGCAAGGGGAGAAAGAAAGAGAATGAAAAAAAAACGGACAAACGGATTCCGATGGAATGGCGGTTTTCTCCGATCGGGTATCTATTCCGTCATGGAATTCACTTGTGTGCGAAGAAAAACTATCATATTGCCTGCCCGCAACTCTGTAAGTACAGCCAGCGTTCGACCAGCCAATCCCCTGCACGAAGATACGAAGGTGCGCACGTAAATGCATATGCTAAATAGCGTGCAGAGATGGAGACCGGTCTAGCTCTAAGCTCCACCAGGACTCGAGGAGAGCCAGTCTTCGGACGAGATGCAGGCTGCGGGTGGGACATGCAGCGCCGCTGCACCTTTGGGCCGCCCTCTCCATCATGGTGAGCATGGGGTGATTGGCCTCGATATGGATTCTCGGACAGAAACGAGGAAGCGGCTGTCTTGTCCAGCCCGTCATGGTCCGTGTGTCAGCTGCCAGTGTGGCAGCCAATGGCAGCCTGTCGCCTGGCCCTTGCCGCGGGCTTTTCGGGCCCCATGCAGGACGGACCCCAGCTAGCGCAGCTTGCCCTGCCCACTTCCCCACCCACTCCTCATCGTTGGCCCACCCCTTTCCGAGGTGCGAGGGTCATGGATGAGCGGGTGTGATCCACGACTCCCCACCAGCACACCCACAGAGTCAGTCACCCTCCACCCACCACTTTTGATCTTTCCTTTTTCGCTTTTTTTTCTTTTTCTTTTTTCTTTTCGCGAAGCTCGCACAGGCTCGGGGCGCAGTCGCGCCATCCATCCATAGTCCTTGCGCCGTTTCCCCAGACTCCTGGGCAGACCAGGGCGGGCCACATTGTCATTTGCGACCGCCCTCAGCCAGCACGCGCGGGCGCGGGCAGCCACACGATATGCCGCTCAGCTAAGGCGACGGGCGGTTCGTCTTTATCGCCCGGCCCTGACGAGCAAGATCAGGACAAGGAAGGCCATGCTTGCCAACCGAAAGGACACCCAACCATGCTCCCCCGCGGGTCCGTCATACTTGGAAAGTTGACAAGAACAGCCCTTGGCTCGTTTCCAGCAACGCTAGCTCTCGGGTTGGCACGACGTTCAAGAAAATGATCGCGCCAATGACACGAGTCCAACTAACATGGCCGGCACGAGCAGGTGGCAGCTCAGCTGAATCGTCCCCTCAAGGGCCCCAGGTATCTTGGAGAGCCCAGCCTGGACATCCCTCACCTAGACTCTTGTCAGCGAAGATACAGGCCTGCCCCAGAAGGATTTGCCGGGTTGCCTCTTCAAAGCCACATCCTTCGCTCTCGACACAAACGATAGTGTCCGAGCAAGGGCAAAAATACACGACCGGCATGCAAAGGCTGTGAGTCAGATTAGCCAATAATCCTGGACGGGACTGGGCTTCTCTCGACCGTGTCCTTTCATCCCCCACTTCCTCCTGCTCTGGCGCGTTCGTCTTTTGTGATTTGTCCATGGCTCCTGCAGCAGACAGGGGTTTGGAAAGCCGCCGTCAATACCCCGAGCCTGGGCTTGCGTTGCTTGGCTCTGGGCCGCGGCCGGCCGATGCTCATGCTTCGGCCAACAAAACAGGGGCCCCAGAGGGGTTTCGTTTCAGCCGTGGCGTAATTTTCTCATCTATCGCATATGCGGCCCTCTCGCCGCAGGCCAATCACAGCTGTCAGAGCCGGGTGACGAACTGGGCTTTGATCCCGGGCGGGTCGACAACGTCCATCCTCATCTGCGTCGTCAACGCTAACGCCAACGCCAAATCCCACACCAACACTGCACGTCTGCTCTGGCGGGGACTCTCCATGCTTGGAAGCGGGAAAAACGCACATCCAGTGGCCGGTAGCCCTGCCTCCTGCGCCCAGTGCATCCCACTTACGGCGCTACGTGACAGAATCCTCAGCAGACAGACTCTAACAGATATACTGTATCATAATTCGCGTCGCGCAGACTTGCGCGGAATGCATCACCGAGACCCCGAGAGGAAACTGCGCCAGGATAGCTGGGGCTGCCCAGCCGTGAACAAGGACTGAACCAAAGCAGACAACGCCCCAGCGAAGGCAGCACAGGCCCCAGGCGTAATATACTAGCTCCGTGGCACGATGGAAGCTTCAATCCTCGTGCATGGAAGAACTTACAGCCATCCCAACTCGGCAAAGATTGCGGCAGCGACGGATACAACTCTCCAGCGTGCATCGCTTACACAGCACGCCGTCCATTATGGAGGCCCCAGGCCGCAGGCGCCTGCAGGTCCTTGCAGATGGAGCTCGCGCTTCTGACAGAGCGCTGCTTGTGTCACCACACCGGCTGGCACAGGCGCAAAGCCGTGCGCAACCGGGATGGGGTTCGGCCGTCTCCTGCCAGGGTTCTTGGTTGGGGCGTTGTGACTTGGCACAGTCGATATTTCCGAAGCAGGCTGCCTTTCGATTGCCATCGATTATTAACAGCGGCACCAGACTTGCCGTGTGATCTTTCATGTGACAAGCATCACACCTCACCCCGCTGCTGGAACCAGGTCAGCAATGTCATCCGAAACGGGTCGAGGCTGGCAAGCCTCGGGTGGGAACCGGGGAAACAATCTCGATTCGGTTCCGCCTGCTGATGCACTGCGCCGGTAGGAGATGCGAGGGCTCGACGAGCACCGTCTCGTGGCGGAGTAGCGGGTCCGAGAGGGAGGGCGGACGTCACAAGAGATTGTCCACCATCAGCACGGGCGACGTTTGGTGCGGCCTTCGGACTTTTTGAGCCTGCGTCACCCATGCAGTCAACCCAGACGCGTCGATAAGCAATGGGACGACACCTACACATGTGGCGTATCCTGTGGTCGGCGGCATGCAGGTGCCATCATCTGTGAGGGTAGAGGGTGTGCGACTTCAGCAAGCCGGCCGGGACGCAAAGGGAGAGTAATATAAATGATGTTAAAAATGGAAATCTGGCCTGATGGATCGACAATCAAGCGAGTCCATAACAGCGGCGACAAGCATTCCAGCCGTGTCAAACCTGGAAGGTCCAGACCCAATTAGGCGAGTAGATACCTGTATCAAACCAGATATTGCTATGCGAAGCATGCAGTGGATGTGCATAGGGAAGCATCGGCTGTTTTGTTTCTGGGATGGGGTTAAAGCAAGCAAGAGTTAGGTAAACGGCCGCTGATAAAGGTGGGATTTGGGGAACAAAACTACCAACATGTCGCATTTTGCCCACTGATTAATAGGATGCCTTTTACCCCCTGCATCTGACGCGATAACATGAGTATAACCAACGCCCCATTCCTACGATGCATGGCCTTGCTCCCTGGGGGCGACCTTGTGTACGTTTACGTTTAAAAGAGCCCGCCCCAGCGGCCGGGAAACGGTGGGGGGGGGGGTGCGGTAGGGACGGCGATGTGCACGGTTGCACCACCAGCTAGGGACAGGAGCAGGGCGGGCCCCCTCCCTTGAGCAAAGAGCAGATCCCACTCCCGGCTTCCCGCCTCCCCTGCAACAGCTACTGGCGAGTGTGGGGATTGCTTCTTCTCCAAGCACAGGCCTGCCAGCGGCGTGTGGTGGTGGTTGCGCGTACGATGATGTAACTGCTGTGAATCCACCCATCGGGCACCACCATGAAGAGCAGATGTGGGCTATTGGTAACCACTGGCAGGAACAGGTCGAAAAAAGAGGTTTTTTATTTATTTTTATTTACCATTTTTAAGCTGACGTTTGTGGACAGCGATGGCGGCAAGCATGGAGCAGCCCACGTCCTAGGCTCAGCCTTGCCTATACGAGCGTGCTCGGCCGTTTGAAGAGAAAATAGCATTATTACTGCATCAATAGTCGCGTCAATTAGCCTGTCATCTACAGTGCACGCACTTTCCTATGACACCGCAAAGCCAAGTCAACCCGAGAAGAAAAAAAGAGAGAAAGAATAATCCGGATTGACTGCCACTCTGGGTGTGCGAACCGGAGTGGGCTTGACCCCCCATGGCCGTGGTTCGTATTCGTGGAATTGCCAAATCCTCTCTCTTGAGACAGCAGGGACCCGAGATTAGAGGGCTGGCAGCTGAGGTTCGCAGGCCAGGGCCACCGCGCGCAGGAAATGGGTCACCAAGAAACGCGCAGTCCTCGGCGCTTGGAACTTGCGACGGCTGGTGATTCAATTCTCGCACCTGCATCGCTGCGCACAAAATTGGAAAGCTAGGCACCGGCGCAGTCATTATGTGGGAATGCGTCGCTGTTCTGCGGCGAAAAAGAGCCACAGGACCGATCAATCAAACGAAACAGCCCCCTGACGTTTTCGCCAGAGTGAACGTCGGGTTTATGTTTTGTCTCGATCGGCTAACCGCAGGATAGCAAGCATGCAGCTTATTTTCATGATAGGCGGCCGAAGTGATTTACCACCCCACTTCTTCCAGAGGAGCTCTGTCACTTGTCATTTCCAGCCGTGGCCGGGGGCGGGCAGCCAAACCGAGGGCCATGGTCATCCTTGGATGTCGTGCTTTGCAAGGGCTTTCGGCCTGCAGAAAAATTTATTTTGATTCACACAATGTGTGCCCCACAAGACGTAGCATCAGAGCAGGCAACGTGGATTGTGGGTGGTGGATGGGAGGGTACTTTGCATCCATGCGTGGGCGGCCTGCTTTTCCTGATCCTCGTTTGCGTCAATGGAGAACGGCGCAGACAAGCATCCTAGCCAACCCAGATGCGTGCTGCAGCAGCCTGGGGGGCCTTGAGATGCAGGAGTGTTGGGGCAGGCACGTTATGCATGCGCTTTGGAACAAATGCCTCCTGTTAGCTGCCATCACGCGCACACGCACACATAAGAAAGCAATGTTAATCAACGACCCCAGGGAAACTCCCGCCTTTTCCCGCAGGGTGGATGGAATCCTGTGCCCGACAAGTCGCGGACACAGGGGGGCGGCGACACACGCCCTCGGCAGCCTTTCCAGGCGACTAGCGGACCAGGGGCCACCCCTGGGACTGCATCTCTGCGTTGCGTTGCGTGCGCGTGCACGCCCACCATGAATCTTTATCCGAGCCAGGGGGCCCCCTTGGCAGGCTAGGCTGGACGCTCTGGGGCGCGCCGCGAGGTGTCCGTGTGGACGCAGCATGGCTAGCGCCTTCAATAGAGCGGGCGGTGGGCCTTGGATACCATGCGTGCGCAGCCAGATCCATAATCCGTGCAAGGACGGGCGGGGGTGCCACGGCACGCCAATAATCGTGGCGATCTTTGGGGGCCCTGTTGCGCCCGCCTCCCGGCGCACGCTCTTGTCCGACCGGGAGGGAATGCAATCCCGATTCAGACTACCTGCCTGTGTGTCTGGGGAACCTGTAGGTGGGTAATAATGTGGCCTGGGCGGCATCGAAGCACAAAAAAAAGGAAAGAAAAAAAAAGACGAGACGAGAAAACAGCCAGCAAAAGGAAATCGAAAATATTCTGCCAGGCGCGCATTCCGCCAGGCTCCCTCTGGACCCTCACATCAGAGAAACATACAGACAGGCTCCAGACGGATGGGCCATGGTCTCAAGCCCGGCGGCCTCGGCGGAGGGCAAACCAACAACCGAACTAGGGAGGTGCTTACACAGGTACCTACCTACATAGGTAGGTACCTAGTTGGGTAATCGCCTCTAGATAGGCCGCATGCCTGCTGGTCTCTGTCTCGGTTGCCTCTGCTCAACCCTTGCCGGCGGAGCTTCATGCAGAATCGCAGGTGACACACCACGGCCGACTGGATCCAAGACCTGGGACCCAACACGGCGTGGCGCGCCTTCTCAGACGCCCCTCTGACGGGGAGCAGTGGTTTTTCGGACGCGGCAAAGCTTCTTGGCCCATTCTTTTTACAAAGAAAAAAAGAAAGTACATCTGGCTACAGGCACGTATATCGTACAGCCATTATACGGGCGAACTGTATGCCGGGATGGGGTTTAGTATGCCAAGAGTGGCGCATGGGCTGCGCGGAGGTAGGCATGCTTGGGGTGTAGCATGGTGTACATGTGTGTAAGAGAGACGAGATCGGCGCCACTTTTTTGACATCCGCCCATCCGCAGCCAAACCGGCACGCGACGCGGACCCTCGAGCGCGCGCTCGAGGAAGGGGATCGTTTCCGTGGATCGCGAGTGCCTTTTTTGTTCTTCGTCTCTTTCGGGGACCCAGGGCCCTTGCCTAAATGGACCGCCCACAGGGTGATCTCATCAGGCAGTCGCCTCTGACACGCCCAGGCGAGGCAGCGGCATTATCTCCCCGTGCTCCCGTCGCTTCGCCGGCGCGCGCTGACCAATTTCCCAGCCGACCACACGGGCCTATATCCGTTTCGGGCGCGTAGCTCGCGGAGTCCCGTCATCCAGCTGGCCCATCCCATCAGTGGGGGCGCTCGGCCAGGTGAACGAAACAGACGAAACAGCGCAACATCAGCAAGCGTTCATTGCATCAGCATCGGCATCAGCGTCGGCATCAGCAGTCTCGGGACCGCGGCATATTCGCCCTCTTGCGAACCCCTCTTTCCCCTGCCTTGCAGCGCGCTTTTGCGCCGGCCCGCGCAGTCGGCCGCCCACCTGGTGCCGGCCAGCAGGCAGGCTCGCCTCGAGCTGCGTTTTCTCTCATACCTGTCGAGCTCTCTGGACATGCCCGTTGTGTCGTCGTTATCTCTCGACCCCGGCATCCGACCGTAGCCATCACTGTCCCCACCCAGGTGCGGGCAGCCTGCATCTCACGCCTGCTGGTTGCGACGAGGCTGCTGCCCGATGACATCTCCGGAGTATCCGCGCAAATATTGTAGCTGACATTAGATCAAGCCGCACGACACTCTTCTCGAACTCTGGACAAAGTCGAACGTAGGCCTTGAATCGAATCTTTGTTCTCTGCAGTCAACTCTGGGAGGGCAAAGATCCGACGACTCCGCAGGAGGCTTTCGATTCCCACTCCTCCCTCCCTCGCGTCCTCTTGGTCCTCTGGCCTCCCCCCGGCCGGCTGGCAAGCTCACACCCCCCTCTTTTCGCTCTCCATACCCTCCATCCCAGATCCCTCCCTCCCCCCCCTCCCCGCCCCTCGTCTAGCCGGCGCGAGCTCACCCTCCATTATCGAGCACCATCCATCGACCATCCCTGCAAGCCCAGCAGCAGGTCAAGACTGTCGCTTTTTGCCCCCCTCCCTCCCTCCCTCCCATCCATCCTCCCATCCTCCTCCATTTCCCGCCCATCCAATCCGTTCCTCCTTTCCTGCAACTCGAACGGATACCCATCGGCCATCCCTTCAGCCCACTCACACCCACCCAGCGCGAAACGCAGAAGCGCGGACAGCTTGTTCTGTTTTGTGGACTCTGTTGCACTAAGTACGCGGGAGCCTGTCTGTCCCGCGAACCCGCCGGGATTGTGACGATATCTATCTGTCGGTCGTCGCCCTAAACGGAACAAGAAGGAGAGAAGAGAGAAATACGAGGCGGAAAAAGGGGTGAAACGAGAACCGCGTACCCCGTCAACTTTTGCGCAGGTCAGGCTCGTATCGGATAGTGGAAAGTGGGTGAGAAAAAAAGGAAAAAAGGAAAAAAGAAAAAAAAAAGAAAGAGCGCGCGTTTGGTGGTGGCGTGCATCAGTCACATCCATCGATTTGTGCCGGCTTATTTGCGGCGGCCTGAAAGCTCCACTGTCGCTGCAGACCGTGAGTGAATCGCCCAAGACAGGCCCGCCCGCACAGACAAAGGGCCAAGGAGGCTTTGTGCCGGGCGGTTGCTTCTGCAACTCGACTGTGCAGCAAGAGCAAAGCCAGGGTGCCAGAGCGGAGCGCCGGGGTGTACGGATAGGCACGCCCAGAAGCACGGAGTACCTGCCCCAGGTACATGCAAACCCCTCCCTCCCAGGCGCCGCACGCTTCGCTGCTCCTGTCCTAGCCGAGGACCCAAGCCTGGGGCGCCACCTGCACACACACCACTGCCCACCCACAACCCCCTTCCCCGCGGCGGTGCGCCTTGCTGTGCCTTTCTGCTCTCCATCCGCTGGGAGACAGGCGAGCGGCAGGGTACGTGAGTGATCAGTCGCGGTCCCCAGGTCTCGGGGACGAGCGGTGTCAATCGCAAAGAGGACGGCGTCGCTGGCTTTGGCTCTCGGCCCAGCCGTCCACCCACCCATCCCTCCCTCCCATCCATACCTCGTTCCCCATCCATCCATCCATCCATCCATCCATTTATTCCCGTTCGATTGATTTGCGCCCTTCACCCCTTCCTACCCCTAGCACGTAGCACCCCTTTCGACGCAACGTTCTGTCGCCATCCTGTCATTCGACACCACCGTCCCCTCCGTCACCCCTCTCTTTTATTTTTGGGTTATTCTGTGCTTTTATCTGCTTTCTCTGTTATTCCATTATACAGGTTTCTGGCCTCCATACCTGGCTGCTGTCTCGCGCCGCGCATTGGATCCGCGAGTAATCCGACCTGCCCTATTACCTTGCCTCGCTGTTGTCTCGACCACCATCCCCGCCCGCCCGCTCTGCCCGCGCACTTCCCAATTTTTGTTTTTTTGTTTTATTTTAGCGATCTGCAATTTTTTTTTTCGAGTTCTGTGCTGCTTGCTTGGTTTCCTTGCTTCCTTTCGCGCCTTCCCGGTTGCTGCATCCACCCGTTTGCGGTTTGCAGTAGCGGTTGCGCAGCGGTAGCGTTTTTTTCTTCTTCCCTGCCTGGGTCTGGGGTCGAGCTGCCGATTACAACTGCCAACCAAAGCCCTGTCACACCAGTGCTTCGCACCTGGGGCCGCAATTGCACGCATTCGCGCGCGCGCTCTTGAACCCACGCACATCCAAACCCAACCGCACTGCGCACACCTCCACGGCAAAGAAACCGGCGCCGACCGCAGAGAACGCCCAACTATAAAAAACCACGTCGTTTCGCAGTAGGCTAGTTGACGTGGTCGACCTGCCTGTCGCCGTCCTCATGTACTCGGCACAGCCTAACGGCGCTGAAGGTGCGACAATCAATCCCGCTGCCCTGAACTCGGCCGGTAAGTCGCCGACGACGCCTTGATTTGCTCGACTTGCCTGCTTGTTTGCCCTCTCCTCCGCACGCTCGCTTCCGCTCCTGCACCTGCCATCGCCATGTTCCCACTGCACCCAGCACATTTCCTCTGTTGGACGCGTGCGTTTGCTGCTGTCGCGCGCGTGTTTGGCGTCCGCAAATCTCGCTCTTGTTTGCCTGTCTGGCTGCTGGTGCGCCTCGCCGCGCCCATTGTTTTTCATCTGCACGCGCTCGCGCTCCCGCCCAGGCGGCTCGCTCGAGTTGGGTTGATGCGATTCAAGGACAGCGCTTCTAGGCAAGTCGAAAAAAGAGAAGTGAACGAAAAAAAAGAGAATGGACGGAAAAAAGGAGAACAGGAACTCATGCTGCTCCAACGCCCAATTTCTTTCACTCTCTTCGTCAATGCGCCCAAGCGCACCTCTCCGCCTTTGCTGGAGCAGCTCATTTGCGCCTCATGCATGCATGTGCGCGCGCACGACTGGAGCCGAGACAACTTTGCGAAAAGCAGAGAGAGGCAGAGAGCGGGCGCCTTTGCCCCTCATGAGCCCTCGGCATGACGATGAGAGCTACAGCAATGTTGCACACACTCAGGGCGCGAGCGCGCGCAGAACTCCTCCTCGCCCCTGTCCCCATCGCCTGGATCTTCCCCTCACTGTGATGCCATCATCGGCCCGGCCGGGAGCATCGTTGCTGACATTTGGCTCGTTGCCGCGCAGATCTGAACCGGGGCATCAAGAGGAGCCGCTCCCCAGACTCCTATCGAGACCCCATCCACACGGGGCCGGCGGATGACGGTATGTTGTGGCCCCCTTTGTGTACCTTTACACTGCTGGCGTAGATTGGGTGTGCTCGGCAGCTCGCGTCACATATCGCAGCCGTGCGACACGCGCCCGCCTCGATGGCCCAGACTGACGGCGCGCCTCTCGCTCCCTCCCCATGCAGACAAGCCCAGAAAGCGCGGACGCCCTATGAAAGGCCGAACCGGCGGCAGCTTGGACGACTCACCAGCCCAGGCACCCATCCAGACCCCCGTGCCTGTTCCTCAGGCCATGCCGCCACAAACTCCCCAGTCGGCGAGCATGCCGCTCCCGCTTCAGAGCCCTCAGCAGTATGCCCCACCTCCGGCCACGCCGTCGCAAGCCTCGCAGCCTCCGCCGAAGCCCACGCCGAAGTCGACGCTGAAAGCCCTCCCGACCGTGCGCGACCACACGACCGACCAGCTTGCCCCCGGCGGCGACGAGTACCTCCCGCGCGAGACGGACGAGGCTGGCGAGAAGAAGGTGATGCCCAATGGCCAGCTCCTCGGCGGCCGTGAGTACCGCTGCCGCACATTCCTGGTGCAGAACCGCGGCGAGAAGCTGTTCATGCTGGCCACTGAATGCGCCCGCGTCCTGGGATACCGCGACTCGTACCTGCTCTTCAACAAGAACAGGTCGCTCTACAAGATCATTGCCAACCAGGTCGAGAAGGACGACCTGGTGAACCAGGAGGTCCTGCCCTTCTCTTACCGCTCCCGCCAGATCGCCATCGTGACGGCGCGCAGCATGTTCCGCCAGTTCGGGAGCCGAGTCATCAACCACGGCCGCAGGGTACGCGACGACTACTGGGAGGCCAAGGCCCGTAAGCAGGGATTTACCGAGAACGACCTGGCTGGCGAGAAGAGGCCCGGCGCGGCCAAGGCCCGCGAGGCTGCCATGGAGGCGAGCCAGAGCGCCTCCATGCTCGGAGCGCCCCACGGGGAGATCGTGTACAGCAACACTCCCGGCCAGTTCGGAGGCGCGCCCCAACCCCCCCTTGTTCAACCAGGTATGATTGGAGCGCCCTCCGGAACCTCGACAAGGATGCCAGTAATAACGCTAGGACCAGACTACAATGATACCCGGACCCGTGACTACACCAACATCCTCAAGGCCCCGCGCCAGGAGATCACCGGGCCCGCCTACCAAGACAGGACCCAGTCGGCGCCCATTCCGGAGCTGCACGCGCAGGCTCACCACGCGGCCGAGTTTAACCGGGGGATCAACCAGCAGCGCGAGATGCGGGGCGACTACCTGCAGGGCATGTGGCGCAGGCCGCATGAGCAGCCGGTGCAGTCGCAGCCGAACCTGGCCCAGCCCATCGGGGTCACCGCCGATTCGTCGGCCGCGAGCGGGACCCCTGCTGGCGGGCGGGCGGGCCAGCACCCTGGCCAGCAGCACTCGTCGGCATCGACCGGTGGTCTGCAGCAGACGCCATCCCAGGGACCAGCACCCGGCGTGGTGTCAGGCCAGAGCCCTCAGCTGATGATGACGGCGCCACCCTACTCGCAGCCGTTGACGTCGCAGACTCAGATGCAGCCGACAAGACTTGGTACGTTGCGAGCGGCGACTTTGCCAAAGCGGAAAGTCGGTGAAGGAAAATTCAGACAAGGGGATGTGGTACTGACACGCCGTTTTTGGTTCTTGATGCAACAGGGTCCTCGGGCAGTCTCCAACAGGGCGGGCAGCCGTACAGCTACCCACAGACGAGCCAGATGTGGCCGCAGACACCGCAGACGCCGCAGTACAACTACAGCCACCCGAGCCAGGCGCATCAATCGCCGCACCAGCAGCACCAGCAGCAACCGTCGCAGCAACCGTCACAGCAGCAACAGCAGCAGCCGCCGCCGTCGCAGCAATCATCGCAGCAGCAGCAGCAGCCCGGTCTCCGGCAGCAGCCTGGCGCGGCGGGTGGTCAGGTCCAGCAGGGCAGCATGCCGTATTCTGGCATTCCTGGAATGACGCAGGGCTACACGACAGCCGCGTCGGGCCACGGCATCTCGTACGACCAGACGCCGCGGCAGTACATGCACCAGTCGCCCGCACCCGCGCCGGCCGTGACACAATCGTGGTCTGGCCAGGCGCAGTCGTCTCAATGGTGGCCGAACCAGCAGCAGTGATGTGGGCCCGCGGCGGTGGTTCTTGGGCGACATGGTTGATTTTTGATACCCGGCACACTCGACGTCTGTCTGCTGCTACGTTTTTATGGTCGGCAAACCCTGGCGTTTGCCAAAGGAGAATGGAATGCAAGGCCAAGTGCGGCAGAGGCGGCACTTGTGCCCACCCCTTTGTTCAGACCGGGCAGATTTTGTCGTGCCCTCCTGGGGCGGTGCATTGCAGGCTGCCCCGATCACGCGGGAGCAGCCCTTTTGCTTGTTGCAGGCGGGCATTTGTAGCATTTTGGCCGGGATTGGGAACTTAGAGGAGTCACGGACGGAGGAATCTCTTTTTTTACTGTCTTTTTTCTTCTTCTCTTCACATTCTTACTTTGATCTCTTCCTTTCCTGTTTTCACCTTCTTCTTTGGATATCTGTTCCTTATATCCCTGTCCCGGGAATTGCTGCCTCAGTCAGCCTTTGCCGTCAACACCCCATTTTCCTCTCCTTTCCTTATCTATATCGTCTCCTTCATTCCCCTGGCCAACGACCCTGCCTCTTCCGCTCTTGCAACGCCCGTTGGGCTCGAGCGGTTGTTCCAACTCGACGACGCGTCATGCTGTCAGCATCGGTCCGGTCGGCCGCCTACAGTCTGGTTGGCTCCAGACTTATGCCGAACGAAGAACCGATAATGGAGCCACGGCCGGAATATCCTCTTGCTTCTTCGCCTCTTAATCCTTCTTGTTTTCCTTGTTCCGCTTATAATCCCCTAGCTCTCTAACTGCGCTCGTCTATTCTGTGACTTTATCATGGCCCATTCAAATACGGCCTGTGCCTGTTGCGCTTGTTTTTCTATCATGTATTGGCCCCGGGTTTGTTCACGTCGACTGTGGACGTACCCATGGTCTTTGTATCACAGGACGCTTTGGAGGGGGGCCTTTTCCTTTTTTTTCTTCTTCTTATTTGCTTTTTGATCTTCTTTGCACAGGCGGGAGTCGGCGAATTTCGAATGCAGCAGTTTCGTGCGATCGACTCGACGCCCCGACCGACGTGTTTTTTTTCTCTTTCAGTCTTGCTTCTACCGCAGTGATACCCGGGTGTCCTCATTGAGTGAGGATGGTGGGTTTGGATTTGGTTTGCCTATACTGGGAGGAAACGGCCCTTGTGCCTTTGTTGTTGTCTTGCTGGGGAAACACCTGCTGCATACGGTCTTGGATGGGAAGTCCTTTTGGGCTTCTTTTTTGTTTTTATTTTCTCTATGGAAACAATTGGAATTCGACACAATGGGCTCTTCTTCCTTGGTATCCGGTTGGTTCCCCTGCTGTGGCCACTACTGCCACTCACGGCCGCCCTGACCGTCAAAGTGCTGCCTGCTCGCTTCGCCTCTCGCCTGAGATTGTTTCTACTTCGGCCATAATCTCTGACCATCTCCCCTTGTCATAAATGTGCTCTTAAGCTGGTGTCGGCTGTCCACAACCTACCAAACGCCCCTCGTCCTCTAGCTGAACATGAGCCACTCGCCACCTCGAGCATTTCCACTATTAATCCTCCGTACTTGAGAGTCTGTTCCCCTCTGCAGGAAGATCAGGGCTTACTCGATATTTCTTCGACTTTCTCTTTCCCCCTTTTCCAAATCAAACTAACACATCCGAGGAATCATATACCAACATGTGCTTTGAAGTTTGAGCATACCGGGTATAGTTCCTTCTCGTTCGCATACTGGGCATCCTTTGCCGTCTTGAACATATATTCTCCTCATATATCAACAGCCTTTGGATAAGCTCGAGAAATCTCCCCCACGTAGTGATAATCCTTTGAAAGCAGGGGACTGATTACAAGCTACTCCAGAGGAGATTCGTTTTATTTCGACCGAACTAGACCTGGTGTGGCCACGACATAAACTACTTGACCGAAATCAACTTCGGATTTGCGTACTTTCGTCAGGAATAAAGTATTCTCTATTCGTACAGGCAGCCCAGGTTACTCGGGGAATCAATGGATAAGAAAATAAGTCGAACAGAACATGTCGGCACTTCAATGTGCTGTGGATATCAGAATAGACATTTCCCCCCCAAAGCCACCGTAAAACGCCAGTTCCCCTTTTCGCTTCCAGTTCCATGGACAGGGCGTAAGTAGAATAATACAATGCGGGGTCAGAGGCAGGGGATAACAAGAATATAGAAAATAGGGAGTAAAGTAAATGGCAGGCATAGGACAGACAGCCCCGCCAGTCGTACAGGTGAGCCTTCCGATAAAACGGCTACCCTAGGTGGCCAGGAAATCGGAGGATGGCAGATGTGGTGGCTGTGCCGATAGGGGAATCGTCGCAAGTCCGAGGCAAGATGTATGGCAGCCTGACAGGTCCGGTTGGGCAGCGGCCCAATGTGAAAAGCACACGGCGACGAAGAAGCCGGCAGCGAAGTCGACGATGGCGATGCCGAGGGCGACAGATGCCGTGGCGGCAGGGCTGACCCAAGCCAGGCTGTCACGCCACCGGCGCCTGAGCTGCAGCCGGCCAACGCGCATGAAGAAGACTTCGCGAGCGCCGCTGGCGGTAACGCCTCGTGCGCAGGTGCCCTCCCGTAGCATTGAGGGCGGTGGCAGAAGCTTGACCTCGGTAGAAGAGGCCGGTCTTTTTGACGGCTTGTCTTCGACTCTGTGATTTTTTGTGGTGGACGATAAGAGCGACAACGGGCAGGTTGTCGTTCATTTTTCTAATCATTACTATTGTGGACAAGACGAGGTCAAGGGATGGTATCAGTTTGTTGTCCATGGCTGTGGCCACCCCCCCTTTTTTTTCTTACTTTTCCTTTCTCTCTTGCTTGAGAGAGGGGCAAAGAGGAAGATAGAACACATGAAGCGAGAGCCAAAAGCAAGAAAAGACTTACAGCAGGGCGATGGTTATGTCGCCTTCTAGGTGAGCCTTGAGCTCGAGCTCGACGTTGAGGTTGAGGCCCAGCTGCAGGCGCGGAACGCCCTTCTTCTTCTCGGCCGTCGAGGCGGGGGCGCCGGTGGGATGCGCCGGGGCCGTCTGCGTCTGGGCCGGCGGGGGCGCGTGGTAGTGGTGGTGGTGGGCGTCGTGATGCTGCTGGCGGTAGTTCCTCTGGGCGGCGAAGTGGGTGGTCAGGGCGGTACTGACGGCGTTGTTGGCGGTTCTGACGTCGGGGCCGGGGGCGGGGCCGGCGTCGGCGGCGCGGTTCCTGTTCCTCCTTCGGCGGCGGCCGCGCGAGGCGCTGCTGGCGCGGCCGACGGACTCGCCGGCGCTCGAGGCGGCGCTGCTGAGCGAGGCCTCGTGCAGTTGGCGGCGGAGGTCGGCGATGATGTCGTCCTTGGACATGTCGGACTCGGGGTAGCCCATGCTGATGGTGCTTTCGGACCTTGTTGACGGCGCCATGGCTGCGATGTGGCGTGGTGTTGTGTGTGTGTGCGTGGTGGTGATGCTGTGCCCCAGAGCCGGCGACTACGGCTGCTGGGTCGTGCTATTCCCAGAAGGCTTCTTCTTTGGAGGGGACAAGAGCAGCCAAGGACGGGCAGGCAGGCGGGGATCTCGCAGAAACGAGACAAGAGGAGAAAAAACCAAAGCAGACAAGAGCTTGGGCGGCAGGCCAGGGAAAATGCCGGATGGGTTCTCGACAACTTATACCCTCTGGGCCCCCTGGGTACTATTTGTTTGTCCCTCGCGGATCTGAGTGGAGCGCCAACGCTGGTCGGCGCCGCCCGTGCGGTGCGGTGCGAGGGGGTGTGTGTGTGTGTGGTGGATGCACATGGGCCAGCACACAACGGGCTGCTGGGGGCATGCAGGGGAGGGGGCGCCATCGTGCAATGCCATCTCTCTCGCCCGTGCCGTGCCTTCCATGACTCTTGCCCCTCTGCGCGAGCGAGACGGCAGCGCCTGCCTCTTGCCCGCGAAGAAAGAAAACAGGGAGGGCGCGATGCACAGCAGGGGTGTCACGTGCCACCGCGGCCACCCCCACAGGGATGGAGGGTCCTGGGCCGGCTGTTTTCGCCCACGCCTCGTACGATGTGCACCAGGCCGTGAAACCGCCTGCAACACCCGTGCTCCCGCCCAGCCAATCAGGCGCCACCACACCTGCCGCGCCCATCTGCCCGCTCCTGGTCGTTAGGACCCCGAGAATAAGGAGGTGCCCTCGACGCTCGCATCTAGAACGCGCCTTGTGGCGCCTGGCCCCTCCCCTCCATGGAACAGGGCTCATCCACGGTCCGCGCGGCATCTATGTGTGCGTGCGTTGTACATGCATTACAGCTTGCACAAAAGAGACTTGCCGAGCAAGGGAGAGGTGGAGAGAGAAAGAAACAAAGAAAAAAAAAAACTGCAGAAATCCCGCTGAATACAGACATTAATCAAACATTAGATGCTGCAGCGGCTGATAGGCTGCGTTCCCCCGGCGATACAGCGCCTCCACCCACCGGTTGAGCACCGTGTTGCCTTTTTTTTCCTTCTCCCGGGCGCCATCACTATCCTGCCGTTGTGACGACCGCACTCGGCCGGAGGTGGCCATGCGCGGCGGGTCGGCCATGTTGGTGACCGTCGTCGATGTGGTAATATGTGGCGTGCCATCCGTCCAAACCTAGCCGCCTCGTCCTTGCTGCATATCCCCACACCATTCATGTTGCTTTTGGTGTCCTTTTTTTCTTCCTTCTTGCTCCTATCCGTTGCCCCTTCGCCAGCTAGGTCTGCTCGGCTTTGGCTTTTTGCTGGTTTTTTATAACCCTCGGCCACCTTGCTCATTGTCGCACCACGGGGCCCTCGTTACCGAATATGGAAGTATATGCTTCATACAGGGAGGCTGCCCCAAACCTGACAGGTATATAAAGAGGCCGAGAAGAGATCTGACATGCATTCATTTTTTGTACTCCATCCCTTCCTCTTCAGGTGCTCAGCAGGTCTCGCACACTCATGCCCCTGACAGGACTGGCTGCCCCGGTGCTACTGCTGCTGCCGCGGGCCCCCGTAGCGCTGTTGGCGGCGGGGGCCGAGGTGGTGGAGGCGGTGGTGCCGCGGCGGTCGCTGTTGAGCATGAGAAGCGCCGCCGTCGCCTCGTGGTCCACGTCGCGCAGCGGCGCCAGCGCGGGGCTCGTCAGCGTCGACCCGGGCCGCGACGAGTGCGACAGCCCGGCCGGGTACATCTGCGGCCCAAAGGCGGGCGATGGCGTCGTGCCCACCGTCATGCTGTAGTGCCGGCCGTCGGGCCCCAGGATCGGCGTCGAGATCACGGCGGCTGCCGTGGACACGGACGAGTACGAGTCGTTGCGTCGCCGCCGCGAGTCGGCCGCCAGCAGCGCCGGCGACACCGAGGCCGAGCGGGTCGACGGCGGCTGGGCCGGGGTTGCGGTAAAAGTCGGCGACGGGGGCTCCGTTCCCCCCTGCATCTCGACGTCGTCTTCGTCGTCGTCGTCGGCGGGCGAGTGGGCCATGGAGGGGCCGCCCCCGGCTCCCGGCTCAAAGCGATCGTGGTGGTCCTCGCTCCCGTCGTACATGGTCATGGGTGGTGGTGCGAGCTCCATCGGCCCAGAGTCGCCCTCCCTCTGGGCCTTGAGCTTGGCGACACAGTCCTCCAGGTAACGCACATATTCGATCGAGGCCTGCCAAGAACGAGCAAGGAATTGTCAGCCAGGCAAATTCACAACATACGTCACTTCTACTGGGCCGGCCGCCTCCCTGCTGTGCGTTGCTTACCTGGAGAATTGCTAGCTTGTGCATCTCGCCCGTACATGCCGGGATCATGTTTTTGAGCGTCGCAAACTCCTCGTTCATCTTGGACCTGCGCCTGCGTTCAATCAGGCTGTGTGCCGTCTTCCTCGCCATCTTGCGGCCCGCAGCGCTAGCGGCCGCTGGCTGCTTCTTCTTGCTGCCCGACGCCCCCGCGCCCGCCGAGCTGCTGCCGGATGTCGCCTCTGCGCCGGCAGTTTCTGCCCTTGGCGCTGCTGCAGACTTGGAGCTGCCGCTGCCACCCGCCGGTTGGGCTTCGGCCTCCTCCTGTGTCCGCGGCTTCATCTGGATGATCTTGCGAGACCTCGTCGGCGGCGGCGGCAGCGAAAACGAGTCCTTGGCCATGGCCCCCGACGCCCCGGCGCCTTGGAGAGTCGACGACCTACGCCTGGACTTGACCGTCTCGCTCGCCTGTACGGGGTATGCCGGCTTGGGCTGGCTCGGTCGGGGGCTCCGTTCTGAGTCGGACGGCGAGTCTTTGCCCTGGACACTTAGGGCCGGGGGAGGAAGTTCGAAGGACATTTGGAGTGCGGCGATTTGCTTGGTGCCGTCTTGGCTCTTGAGATCGGTGGACGATGCTGGTGTGAGGAGATGTGTCGCACGGGGCATCGTGGCGCTAGAACTGGCCAACTGGGCGGTGCCCTAGGCAGAACCCGACTCGAGCTCTTGAAAAAGCTCCCAGGAGTCGGTGTCGAGGATGAGGCCCTGGCTCCGTAGAACTGGGATTTCTGTATACCTACTTTTCGGTCCGGTGCCGCCAAGCCGAGATGGGAGGGAAGAGTATATGAGTTCGTGGCTGGGGGGCAATGGGTGATGCTGGAGTACAGGATGACAGCGAGGTATCACGGAGGTAAAAGCCAGTGCTCCCAGGACGACCAATGGCGCTTGGCCAAAGAGGGGAGACGGAAGAAAAGAGCACGTGCTACAGGATAGAGCCGCGGCTGCTTCTGAGGGGATGCAAGCGGTCGGGTCCAAGGAGCATCGTTTGCTAGTGACGGCTGGAAAGGGGGAGCAGACAGAAGGAGGCGTCAATGCTCGTCGCCCCCGGCACAAGGAAATGCAGAAAGAGAACACGTAGGTGCTAAAGAGTGGTGTTGATAACAGAAAGTTAAGGTTGGCAGCGGAGGTGGTAGTGGTGGTGGTGGTGGGGAGGTAGATGGGATGGATAGACGGGCTGGGCAGGCGGACGGATTGGGAAGCAACACTTGGCGACACAAGCATGCCCTTTCGATGGGCAGGGAAAGCAAGTGATAGGCAAAGACCGGGATCTAGCTAGGGTTTCCCGTGCCTGATGAGGGGGCCAGGCTCCACGCAGGCGCAATACTTGAGGGGGAGCACGCCGCCTCTCTGAGGTCACCTTTTTTGGAGCGGCGCCGGGGACCTTGGGGGGGAGGTCCAGCCTGCCCGGGCGGACACATGCTGCAGCCGGGAGGGGATGGTGGCTGTGTCAGGGCCGTCGTGGCCCGTCTCGTCGAGATGGGCACGGCTAGGGCTGCCGGCGATACGTTGCCTGCCTCGCTAGCCTGTCTGCATCGCTGTCGATCGGATGGCGGCCGACTTGCCCACCAAGACCTAGCAGATGGCCATCTGCTGCTGCTGGCCGAGGTACCTCCGTTGTCACGAAAACAAAAAAAAAGAAAAACACAAAAACAAAACACTCCCCCGGAATGGGAGGAAACGTGCGACGCCCAGCTCCCTCGAGGCGAAGTCGACGTCGGCGGTCGACCGTCGTGCTTGGCGGCCAATCAGAATCGAGTATTCGACCACGTTGGTCAAGAACTGGAAACGAAGCACGCGACTGCCCTCCTGCCTGGCCCGTGCGGCCAGCCCGTGCTTGCTTGATAGGATGCTTGCTTCCCGCGAACGACAGTGCCTCTCTGCTCCGCAGTTTCAGGCTTTGCCGATGCTTTTTTTTTAATTCTTCCTTTTGTTTCTCGGTTCTCTTCGCGTGCCACTTTCCCATCTGTTTTGCACATGCCTGCGCCTTGCCAGGGTTACCTCCCCCAATGCGCCCCCCACAGGCGCACGAGACCCCCCCTTTCGCCGCAGGCGAGTAGCCGGTGAGATGCTGGGGAAGGCCTGCCCGGTCCCCCACATCCCTCGCTCGCTTCCATCTGCAGCCACTGCTTCCACCCACATGGCCGCCACTAGCCAAATCGCGCTGTTATGCCCGAATTCACCTTGGCGGCCCCTGTGCATGAAGTCGGAGCTCCTCCTGTCTGCCCAGATACTTACTGCCATGGCGCCTTGACTCGGATAACAAAGCCAGAGCCGCGATGGACTGCGCCAAGCGCTCTCCACAGCCTAAGCAGAGGCGTTTCAACGGGTACCAAGCCGTCCATCTGCGTCTTGGAACCACCCACCTTGTCTCGTGATTGCGGCGGCATCCATGTGGCACGTGTGCAGGCATTGGTATAATTCCTTGTCTTTGTATTCAAAGAGGCAGGCAAAGAAGTAAGTGAATACTACCTATGTACCTGGAGGGTATGAGCCACCTACTCTCTGATAGCAGAGCCTCCCTGCTTCTTCAGGAAAGGTTGCTGGGGTACAGCACTGACGTGGTGGCGCCAAACTCCTCCTTGATCGTGCGGACGCTCACGAACCTGCCCAGGAGGTTCTGGCTGCCTGCCTTGTCGTTGGTGCCGCTTGCCCTGGCGCCGCCGAACGGCTGCTGCCCGACCACGGCCCCCGTGCTCTTGCAGTTCACGTAGAAGTTGCCCGCCGATCCCCGCAGCGCCTCCTCGGCAAACCGCACCGCCGCCCGGTCCGCCGCGAAGATGGACCCCGTCAGCCCGTACTCGGACGTCGAGTCCACCAGCTTGCACACCTCGGCGAACGCCGCCGCCGGATCTGCCACCGTGTCGTCGTACACGTATGCCGTCAGAACCGGCCCGAAAAGCTCCGTCGAGAGCAGCTTGTGCCGCGCGTCCGTCGTCTCGTAGATGGTCGGGTGCACAAAGTACCCCTTGGAGCCGTCGTACTTGCCCCCCGTCAACAGCTTCAGCGAACCGTCCGACTTGGCCTCGTCAATGACGCCCGACAGCTTCTTGAACGAGGGCTCGTGGATCACGGGGCCCATAAAGTTGCTGTGGTCTCCGGGGTCCCCGATCTTGAGCTTCTCCGTCTCCTCCACGAGCCGCTTCTTGAGCTGAGGCCACAGCGACTTTGGCGCGTACAGACGCGACGTGGCGCTGCACTTCTGCCCTTGGTACTCAAAGGCGCCCCGGACCGTCTGCACGGCCGCGTTTTCGACATCGGCTGACGAGTGCACCAGGTGGAAGTTCTTGCCGCCCGTCTCGCCCACGATTCGAGGGTATGATACGTATCGGCCCTCGCCCACGCCCGCACCCACCTGTCCGTACAGCTTGCGGAAAATGGCGGTGCTGCCAGTGTAGTGCAGCGCCGCGAACTGCCGGTGCGAGAGCGCCACCTTTGTCACCTCTTCCGGGTCGCCTGGCACGAACTGTATCACGTCGCGAGGCAGGCCTGCCTCGAGGAAGATGTTGTACAGCAGCCAGTTGGACACGATGGCGTAGTCAGACGGCTTCCACACCACCACATTTCCCAGGAGCGCCGGCGCCCCCGGCAGGTTGCCGGCAATGGCGGTGAAGTTGAAGGGGGACACGGCGTAGACGAAGCCCTCGAGCGGGCGGTACTCGACCCGGTTCCACACGCCCGGCGAGTTGTGCCGCGGCTGCTGCGCATACAGCTCCTCGGCGTACTGCACGTTGAAGCGCAAAAAGTCGCACAGCTCCGCTGCCGAGTCGATCTCGGCCTGCCAGGCATTCTTGCCCTGGCCCAGCATCGTCGCCGCCATGATCTCGTAGCGGTACTTGGTTGAGATGAGGTCGGCGGCCTTGAGGAAGATGGCGGCCCGGTCGTGGAACGGGAGTGACTCCCAGCTGGCCTTAGCGGCCAGCGCCGAGTCGATTGCGCGGCTAACGTCCTCGGGCGAGGCCTTGGAATAGGTTGCGATGACCGTTTTGTGGTCCGCAGGGTTCACCTGGGTCCCGGTCGACGACGTCTTGATCTGCAGTCGCCGGCGGCCTGGTCAGACTGCCGGTCACAGCCACATACACCTACATGGATGTGTGCTCTCGGTATATATGAATGCCTGGTACTGACCTCTTTTCCTCCCACCACAATCGGTACCTCCAGGGCCCCTCTGCTTTTGAGGGCCTCTAAGGCGGCCGTCAGCCCGTCTCGTTGGGCCGAGCCCTTGGCATAATGGTGCTGCAGTTTCGCATTCACTTGTAAGTCCAGAGCCCAGACGAGAGGTCGTTGGTTTCTGCCCTGTCGGCGAAGCTTGGAGGACTTACGTTGGGCTCGTTGGCCACCTTGGGGATCTTGAACGAGGCGATGGTCGACATCCTGATCTGGGCTTTGGACAGTCCGGCTCTGGCTGCTATTAGGGTCCGGTAGAATGGATGCGGCGAGCACAAAGTACGGGCAGTGGTTCTCGATATTGATGGCGGCAGAGAGAGGCCGATCCGTCTGGATGCCATTGTAAACCAAGGAAAGAGGAGGAGGACGGCTTGGGGAAATGCAGACAGCTCACGGAAGCTTATTTAGTAGGTGCTGTGTTTCAAAGACACATAGATTTCCAATTCCCGCGGCTAGCCTCCAGGCGGGCAGGTACACAGTGTCTTGGCCGAGAGGGTGGTCACTTCTCAATGGAGGGCGCTCGCTCGTTAAGAAACAGGACAGGAAAGTCGACGCTGCGCGACGTCAGGCCCTGCCTCTAGCAGCGAGCAGGCGCGCAGGCTCGACCTTCCCCTCTTCACCATCGGGCCAGGCCGACCGATAGCGCTTTCACTAATGGGTCAGCGGTCCTGGTGCCGGTGACATGCCTGTGTTGCGTCCTCGCTTTGTCGCGGCTTAATCTACTGAGGGGTCTCTTGCGGGGTCGAGTTGCTGCATGCATGCGCCAATCAGCGCGGCGCCCCAGGGATACGGGATTGACGAACCAGTGCCAGTCTCATTCAAACTCGCCTGACGTCGCGCTGGTTGCCCAAGGCGTAGGGGGTCTAATGGAGTGCGATATCGGCCGACTGTGGGAGATAAGAGGTGTTTGGGACTGTACGTGTCACATGACCGATCCACCGTGTTACTGTATGCAAGCAAATCCCCCCACCACGGCCCCCATCCCACTCAAGCAGCCGATTTAGCGTTTGGCCATGGAGTCAATAGCGCGACGGCAACGAACGGATCAAGGGAGAGAAGAGGGATAAACAGAGATTCAGAAAGCCGCTTGTTGGATGCGGCATGCTGTCGTAAAATTGCCCAGGGAAAGAACAAAAGGCCCGTCATGAATGAACGCCACAAACGCCCCCTTGCGATCGCACTTTTGCAGTCCCGAGTTTCTCGGATCCCCATCCTCCTCTTATTCTTGCATCGAATCCTCCTGTCCGGCAGCTACCGCATCGTCGAGAGCGCCCCACAGGCCCTCGAGCTTGAACTCCTTGGCCCACTCGGTGACGATCTGCTTCTGGTCCGGCAGCGTGGCCTCGTCGTTTACGACCGTCACCGAGCCCGTACCAGCCACTGCCTCCTTGCCGTCCACGGCCACCGCGAGCACGGGAGCGTCGGTCCAGCCCTGGATCCGCCCGTCGCGCCAGTCCGTGACCACGGTCATGGCTGCCGCCGCAATGTTGGGGATGCCGCCGCGGCCGATACGTCCCCGCTTCCGCGCCACCTGCACCAAAAAGTCGGTGGTCGCGTCGCCCGTTTCGTAGTTGGCCAAGAGCGGCGGTAGGTCGTAGACCTCGCTGAGCTTGCGAGCGAGCTCAGGGTGTGCCGACAGCCTCTTGAGCAGCAGCGTGACTGCTGGGACAGGGTCCTCAATGTGCTTCGGGGGCACCGCGTTCAGTAGCACAAGATGCGCGTGCGCCTCGGTCTTGTTCTTGGGCACGAATGCAGCCGAAGAGGTTGCCGTGGTGGACGGGAAGACGATTCCGGGAGAGTCGAGCAGCGTCAGCTTGGAGTCGATCTTGACTGCCCGGATAGATGTGGTGACGCCGGCCTCGGCGCCTGCAGGGCAGGCGGCGCGCTGGCCGCCCATGCGAGAGATGAGGGCGTTGATGACGGACGACTTCCCGACGTTGGGGTAGCCGATGACGCCCACGGAAACGGCACGCTTGAGGTTGCGGCCGGCGGCGAAGGACTTGAGCGCGCGGAACAGCGCCGAGCTCGTGCTCTGGACCGTCATGTCTCGGTGGTTGAAAGTGTGGGCGTTGGGCGCCGCGTTGGAGGCCCGCAGCGGGAGCGTGGGGAAGTAGCGGCGCAGGTGCGCAAGCCAGCCGCGGAGCACGGCCGGCGGGATCAGGTCGACCTTGTTGAGGATCAGGATCAGCCGCTTGCCGCCGCTCGCCGCCGCCATCACCGACCGCTCCACATCCCTTGACCTGGTTCCTTCGGGGTCCCTGGCATCCAGAACGTAGAGGACCACGTCGGCCTGGTCCACCACCTGCTTGAAGACCTTGTCGTAAGCCTTCCGCGACGTTGCGCCTCCCGTGACTTCGGTTGCGCCCGAGTCTTCGTCATCCTCGGACGAGTCCTCATCGTCCTCGCTGTCGTCCATTTCGTCGTCGTCGTCAGTCTCCAGATCCTTGTCGTACTTCTCGGCAGCGGCACGGGCACTCGCTATAAGGGCAGCCATCGGGTCCGACTCGTCAACATCGTCCTCGTCCATAATGTCGGCGTCATCTCGCATCTGGTCCTCGCCGAGGTCTGCGTCCGCATCCTTGTCCTGGCCGGCACCATCCTTCTGTGCCTTTGCTGCCTTTGCCGCCTCCTTCCTCCGACGGAGCTCCTCCTGCTTCTGGATCTTGGCCTCTTCAATCTGTTGGAGAAGCCTCTCCTTGTAGGGGAAGAGGTTCGGGATTCCAGGGTCCTTCTTCAGCTTTGAGCGCCACTCGGGGTTCTTTTTGGCCAGCTTCCTGTCCTTTCGCTGCTTTGCCCTGGACTTCTTCTCGATCTTGTTCCGTAGTCGAACGGGCGTCCTCTTGGACATAGGCTCTGCGGCACATTAAGGTCAGCAAGATGATACATCTTTCCATGAGCGATTGCTTGCGACAAGACTGGAACAGGAGCGAGGGGCCGCGCATACTTTTTGGCTTGTTGATTGAGCCCGCCATTTTTACCAACGCCTGCGCCCAGCTGACACTTTTTTTTTTTAAATTCCGGCAGCAAGTACCCCTTATGTGACTAAATTCGGGGTCGTGGTGTGTTGTCTTTGGCACGAAATGTGAAGACGGTGGGTTAACAGCAACCAAGCAAAGCTATGAGGCACACCGATGCGCCTCGATTTTTTTTTTGTTCACAACCCCATCTTTTTTTCTCTTCGTCCACACCGATAAGAGATAACGTTTGTAGCCCGCCCCACCTGCCCGCCATTCGCCCCCACGACTCCCCCCTCAAAATGTCCAGGAAAAGACAAAATAGCAAAATTGCTGAAAATCTGCAGCCAAGAAAAATCCGACCGAGCCCAGTGTAGGTATTTTTCTTGGCTGCGATTGGCGAGCACCTATAGCACAGAAAAGTTCGAATCAAGATCTCTGTTTCCCACACATTTCCCAATGCCATTGCGGCTTCACCGTAATTCGCCGGTACCTGTTTTAGCGGGGACTTTGGTTGCGCATGCCTGCTGCTGCTGCAGGCAATGTGGCGAGCACGAACCGAACCCCCCCACCGACAAATGTAACCACCACCATGCATTCCCGATTGTCTGGCACCTGCTGGCTGCCGGCGCCCGTGTCCTGCTTGGTTCATGGCATCAAGAGTCACCGTACCGGCCGAGAGCGTCATCGACATGGTCCTGGGGGTGCCACACGGCGGGTGGCGCATCGGAGTTTGATGGCTGCGCGGAGTTGGCCCCTGAGCCCCCGGAGCGGAGCTTCCAAAACAGGTGGTCATCAAAGCCCGCCCGCAGGTTTTGTTAGCTTGGCTGAGTCGGCGGTCAGCACCGCCGCCGACTGCGGCCGCCCACCGCCGGAGATTCTAGAATAAAAGACGCTCGCTCAAGGGCCCCCTTCCTTGCCAACCCCCCGGGCCAGCCCACTGTCTCCCACTCTCCCTTTCCCCTGTATCGTCCTCGTTTCTCTCACCGCAGACACCGTTTCACCGTTCCCATCGGCCACCCAGTCGACCACACTCCTTTACGCTAGACTACTCTACAGAACCTTCATTCCGACGAAAACCGCCAGCCAGAACTGGTCAGACGCCCTCTTCCCCAAAACGATACAAGGATGGAATACAGCTACACGGCCGCTCGCGAGGAGGTCGCCCTCGCGGGCTTCCTCTTTGACATGGACGGCACAATCATTGATTCAACCAATGCCATTGTCAAGCACTGGAGCACGTATGTCGAGTCAAGCCGTCTTGGGCAGAAGAGAGGGGACATGAGTGACGGGACCGGGAGCAGTGGTCACCAGCGCGCATTGACTGACACCGAACATCTCCTCCTGCGGCAGGGTCGGAGAGGAGATTGGGGTTGACCCCAACGTGATTCTCGAGACCTCCCACGGCCGCCGGAGCGTCGACGTGCTAAAGGTTTATGCGCCTGAAAAAGCAAACTATGAGTGTGAGTCAGCTATGAGCATCCGAGGCGACAAAGAGGCTGCGCGAGACAGCATTTGCCGCGTTTGCGTCCCCGCGCAGCCCGGCTATGTTCCCCTGCGCCAGTTGGTACTGGGCCCAGCTGACATGGCCCACGTGTGAAAACAGACGTCGGCAAGATGGAGGCCGCCATCCCGAAGCTGTACGGCGTGGACGCCGAGGAGATACCGGGGGCCCGGGCGCTCCTCGACTCGATCCGCGACGCCGGCAGCCCCTGGGCCATCGTGACGTCGGGCACGCACGGCCTGGTCAGCGGCTGGCTTGAGGTGCTGAGGCTGCCGACGCCCGAGCACCTCGTCACGTCCGAGTCGGTCGAGAAGGGCAAGCCGGACCCGGCCTGCTACCAGATGGGCCTGGACCGGCTCGGCCTCCGGGCCCGGGCGGCCGAGGTGCTCGTCCTGGAGGACAGTCCCGCCGGGATCCGCGCCGGCAGGGCCGCCGGCTGCAAGGTGATCGGCCTCGTCACGAGCCACACGGTGGAGCAGGTCGTGTCCGCGGGGCCCGACTGGGTCGTCCGGGACCTCGAGTCGGTCAGGCTCGTCAGGGGCAAAGGAGGAGAGGTCACGCTCGAGATCTCCAACGGCCTCGTGACAAACGTGCCGAACTGACAGAGGCTCCGGCAGACGACTGTGCCGGCCGGACTGGACGAGATCAAACCAAGTCTGGCTGGCTGGCTTCACTGGAGGGATTGGGAGGCATTCCGACCCGAATCAACGACATCTACCAGAATATTACGAGTACCCATCTTCCCCTGGAACCCTTTGAGAGTGGCGAGACGGATGCCAATGGGACGACACCAGGAGTGGAATTGGTTACGTTTCTGCACAATCACAAGTCTTGCCAATTGCTTCTTTTCCACTTGCCCCTGCCTGCTGTACCCCCCACCCCCATAGGGTTCTTTGGCGACTCCCTGAGGCTTGCGGGACTGGCACGCCAAGCCGCCACAAAGACACAGCACGAACGGTCGTGGGGCAGAAGGGCTTGGTCCCGTCCGTGAAGGTCGCGCTACCGCGGGTCTTTGACAGCTTCCTAGCGGTGTGAGGGCGAAGAGGAGGGAAAAAGAAGGAAAAATAAAGAATAAAAACGAAGAACTAGATATAGATGAAGATACTAGACGACCTAGATCGACACCTCAAGTGTGGGTTTCGCCGTAGGACCGATTGATCCCCCTGATATCAATAGCCTCACTCCCCTCCAGGTTTGCTTTTGCCATCTTCGATGACGTCGTGACAGGGCCGATCGCTATATCGGGCCCCCCAGACCGACCGGCAGGCCATGGCGCGCGCGGCCCGCCAGTCTTCGGAGGCCGGAAGGCTTGCGATTCGCCAGCCTGGGCCGGCGACTGAACCACGCCCCACGCTTCCTCTGGAGAAGGCCAGCGATGACACGAAGAAGCATGACGGCCACCGCATGCTCCCTTGCCGACTAACGAGCTCCCTTATTCACTAATGGGACTCCTGTCTTCACTAACGAGCTCCCTTGTACACTAGCAGGCTCCCTTCATCGCCCATCGACTGGGTAGTCTCAAAGAAAGAAAAAATGATATTGATCCCTTTCACCGCACCAGACATGGCGAAACAGTTGCAAGAAAGGATGGGGGAAAAAAACATCCGCGAGAAGGCTTTCATCTTTCCTTCTTCCCCCTCACTATTTCTCTTTCTTCCTCCCTGCCGGCTTTTTTCTTTCTTCTTGCCCGATGTCTCAGATCAGCCACGCGGGTGGCACCGGTGCCTGTGCCTCGCCAGGGGCAGGAATGTGCAAGGGCCCGATATTAAATTGGTGACACGGTCCGGATCCAGAGTGCACAGCCTGCGCGCCGGCGGGCCGCAACGCACCCGACGTTTCTTTTACCTGCCTGTGACCTTGCCTCCGAGGCTGCATTTGATATGGCCAGGGGGCATCGATCGTCCTCACTCGCCTGGTGAAGACACGACCAAGACCTACTACTATGGCTACCCTTTCGCGCGCCCCCACCCATATATCTGTTTTTGTGCCAAGTTCCGAGTTTCCTTGGCCTCGGGAAATCCCGTCCATCTGTTTGGAGGATGATTTAACGCCACCAAGCCATCTCACATGATCAAGGCCTGGACGGGAGACGTGGCGGAAAACATCAGCCAAAGAGAAAGAAACGAGGCGAGAAGCAACGCCTGGCCGGAAGCGGATAGTTTCTAAAACAGAAGCAAGAGACTAAGCGGCGAACTGAGCGGAGGAGAAAAGGAAGGACGAGAGAAAAAAAAAACGGCAAAACGAGGCTAGGCAAGCCCCTGGCTCGATGTGGCGTGGCTGAAAAGCAGCTCTGGCGGGATATCCCTATTTCCACTTTCCAGGCCGAGCTCGCAGAGGTGGAGATGAGGAGGCCTAGCCAAAAGGAGGCTGTTTTTTTGTGCAGCCCAAGCCCAAGCCTCAACGGCCGTCAACAGGCGCAGGGCGGTCGGTATAGGATCAACAGCGTCGCACAGGCCCGGCAGGCTGAATTCCCGCAGGCCTCCCACGGCGGGCACGCGAGGGGGGGAGGGGAGGGATGGCTGCTGGATCCCGGTCGTCGCCTCTCGACTTGTCTCAGCCCGGAAAAGCCGGCGGGACTCAAAAGTTGGTCCGCCACCGCGCGGCTAGGCCCAGAGCCAAGGGCGGCAGAGGGGGTTAGCGGGTGGGAACGGGAGGCGTCCCTGTGGCCCAGCGCCGAGCACCATGAGGCTCGGCCAGGCTGCTGCTGCTGCTGCTGCTGTTGCTGCTGCTGCTCGCCGACAGGGAGAGAGGACTGGGCCTGGTTGACCGTGGCAGTGGTGGAAGAGGCCATAATTCGGGAAACCCACCCGCCGTTTGCTGCCGAGAAGTGGCGCTTAATTTGGAGGGTTTTGGCAAACGCCAGTGCAACGGAGATCACCATCTCCTCTGCATGTCGTCGCTATAGCACGACACAGCAAAGCTCATATAGATGGATAGATAGTGAGCCTCGACAGCCAGTCAACACGGCAGCCCGCAAATCTGGTGTTCGCGGCCGTGTTGGCGCTCACAGATTTTGCTTTGGTAAGCGATTGGGGGGCAACCGAATGGGGACAGGGCGTGGGCGCCCGGAGCTGGAGGGGCAGCAAAGCGACCCGGAATCATTGGGAGGAGCCTGGAGGGGGGAGGTCTTGCCAGGGGTCCTTGCTCGGCTGAGGTCACCACGAAGTATCTCCCACAGAACCAGCGAGGTACCGACGGAGCCGACCTGGGATGCAGCCAGGGTAAGCCGACTTGGACCCATGTCACCCGCCCATTTTTTTCTCCTTCCCTTTCTCCCCTCCTCCAGTGTGGCAGTCGCGCCGCCCGAGAATCATCAAGCAAGCAGGCGGCGGAGGCGAAAGAGGGTACTGGGAGGTGGTGTAGGTCGTCGTCGCCGTCGGAGGGGGTGGGCCAGAAGCCTGTGCGCAGCGCCGCCTGGGTTGTTCCCAGAAAAATATGAAGGTGAGGGAGAGGGGTGGGAGGACGGGCAGGACTCTCGCCACTCTGGCGCGCGCGCGCAGTGTGCTGCCATGGGCAAGAGCAACGGACCCCACCCAGCAAAAACACGTGGCCGCGCGGGCCAGCAGCAACGCCGGGTCAATGCCTTCCAAGTCTAATTTCCAGCTCCCCAGGCGCGGAAATGGGAAGCGGGTAAAAAGCCGGGGCGGTCTGCGTCGGTTCGTTCGCATTTGCCGGGGACGAGGCGCGCCCGAGTCAATTACAAATCCTGCCGTGCGTCTTGGTCATTTCGTGGGCAAAGTTTATGTGCCGGGCGCGCGCGTCGTCGCCGTAGCATTTTTTGAGGGGGGGAGGCCGGTGGCGCCTTGCTTCTCCTTTCCGTCATTTTCCACGGCGGCCGGGGCGGCGCAGCCATGACGGGCGTTCTCGCGGGCTGCTTTGACCACCCCGC